>CM067316.1:48403582-48521234 GCA_034231615.1 Meghimatium bilineatum
GCTGGGACCCAGTTAAAGAAGTGAGAAACCTTGGATTTTCTTTTTAGATCCCAGTTTATAATAGCGATTTATAACAAATGTATATTTTTATATCCCAGTAAATAATAGCGATTTATAACAAATGTATATTTTTATATCCCAGTAAATAATAGCGATTTATAACAAATGTATATTTTTATATCCCAGTAATATAATAGCGATTTATAACAAATGTATATTTTTATATCCCAGTTTATAATAGCTAATAGCTATATAATAGTTTATATAGGAAGAACAACTCATAGAAGAAATGATTAAAAGGAAAATACAAATTTTAGGAATTGCAGACATGACAACAAACAAGAAGAATAAATAAACGCAAAATGTAATAAGGCCTGTCAGATCATTGGTCAATTAACACCTTTACTAAGAAACAAAGATATTACACTAGAAAACAAAGAAAGCGCTTTTCAACACCATTTTCTTACCAACATTGTGTTATCAGTGTCAAACTTGGACATTCGATTCTAGAACAATACATAAGATTAACACCACTGAAGTGAAATGTGTGAGACGTATGATTGGAGTTAGTTTGAGAGACAAAATCAGGAATGAAGCACTAAGGAAACAATTAGGGATCAAACCACAATAGAATACATACAGAAACAACAAGTTAAATGGTACGGCCACATAACCAGACAGAAAGAGCAAAGTATTATCAAAAAAACACTTAACAAACGATACGAAAACAGGAGACCTATTGGACGCTCTCGTAAAAGGTGGATATATAGTGTATTAGAGGCACTCGGAAATATAAAAGCAGAGGAGGCAAATAGAAGGGCAAAAGACCGTACACTCACTCTCCCCTCAACACCGAAAGGTACATGAGGACAGAAAGAAGAAGAACATAACAAATGTATATTTTTATATCCCAGTAAATAATAGCGATTTATAACAAATGTATATTTTTCTCTGGTTGGGACAGGATGTTTTTCTTTCAGAGGGTACAATCAACTTCTTTCCTGTACATGTCGCGGCGTCTGCTATAGCAAAAGCGGCCTTTATTTCCACAGCCCATAGAAAACCTCCCTACACTTCTTCACAGGAAAATATGCAGTAACGAAAGTTTAAAAAATACTTTCTCCTTCTAAGATGGTCACTGGCTTAATCTTGCGAAAGGACACGCCCTCTAAATTAAAGACCTACTAGCTAAAACAGCCTTCCAAAATGACTCAGAATTTTTCCGTGATTGCCATTGCTTGTCGACACACAGTATAATCATAGTGAGCAATAAACAACACAAGACAAGTAAAAATTAGCCATATTATAAGGATGTCACCCATTAGCTAATATGTCTTATATCGTCGTCGGTCATGTGTTGAGACCACGGATTTCTCTATGCTAACAAGAAATTGCTCAAATAATCGTAGCCGTTAGTAGTACCCATATTGAAGATCTGAATACACTCCCTGATTACCGTGATTAATTTTCTATTAAATAGTACCATTTCCCGGTAACAATTATAGAGGATCGGCCGAATACTTTTGTTGAGCGGCAGATGTGGGTTCATGAGTTTTGATTGCCATTCCATTAACTGTGGATTAGCTCGGGAAATTGATTTCACTTTCTTTCTTAAGAACGTCGAGCTGGGTAAGTGATAGTGCAGAAAGGGGGAGGGGAAAGACAAAATAAGATGGTGATTGTAAGCACTGTCCCCTTCACATATCACTTAGCATCATATATTACTTAGTTCCTCTCATATATTACTTAGTTCCCCTCATATATTACTTAGTTCCTCTCATATATTACTTAGTTCTGTCATGTCAGTAATGCCTATCCCATCATCAATGTATCTGTGGAAAAGAGATGGGAATGGGCCATCGTAGGTAGAACAAACTAGATGTTCTAGATGTCCCATGAAAAGACAGGCATAGCTTGGCCCCATCTTAGTGCCCATGGCCACACCACTGATCTGATCGAAGAAATGTCCATCGAATTCAAAAGAGTTGAGTGTGAGCACCAGTTCAGCATGGCGGATAAGGGTGGGGAGTAGATACAGAAAGATGTGGACTCTTGTTCAGAAAGAACTGCAACGCCCTAAGACCATCGGCATGTGGTATAGACGTGTACAGAGAGCAAACATCAAGCAGGAACAGACGATAGGTGCGATCAGAAGACAAATGCACAGAAGAAAAAATAGTGACAGCATGCTTGGTGTCTTTCAAGAATGAGGGCAGTGCCTCGACTAAGGGCTGCAAAATACTGTCGAGGAAATCAGAGATGCGCTCTGTAGGACAAGAGCAAGCTGAGACAATAGGTCTGCCGGGATTCAATTCCATGTGTATTTTGGGCAGCATATAGAAGAGGCACTAAGATGGGGGCCTAGCTATGCCTATCTTTTCATGGGACATCTAGAACATCTAGTTTGGTCTACCTACGATGGCCCATTCCCATCTCTTTTCCACAGATACATTGATGATGGGATAGGCATTACTGACATGACAGAAGCAGAACTGTCTCGCTTCATCAACTTCATCAACAATTTCAACCCCGCTATTAAATTCACATTTACCATTTCCACCACCTCTGTCCATTTCCTGGACATCATTGTCACCATTCATCCCCTATACCTCAGCACATCAGTCTACTACAAACCCACTGATGCACATGGCTTTCTGCTCTACACTTCTTCTCATCCTCCCGCCTGTCGTAACTCTCTACCTTACTCACAGCTTCTTCGCCTTCGTCGCTTATGTAGTGATGACGACGATTTTCTCGACAAATCCTCTGAGATGATTGAGTTCTTTCGTAGACGCTCCTTCCCTGACAGCATTCTTTCATTGGCTTGGCTCCGTGTACGCCAGCTATCTCGCCTTGATACCTTGAATAATTCCCAGGGTTCTTCCTCCTCCTCTGATAGGGTTAAACTGGTTCTTACCTTCCATCCCCATAACTCGACTGTCCGTCGTATTCTACTTAAACATTATTCCCTTCTCCAGTCTGATACTGACACCCGTGACGCTTTCCACAAATTACCTCTGGTGGCCTTTAGACGAGACAAAAATCTGAAGGACATCTTGGTCCACAGCCACCTCAGGTCCTCTGCACCTGACCATTTTGGTACCGTGCGGTGCTCACGCGGTCGTTGTTTCACATGTCCTTATGTGGTTCAGATGCGCTCCATCTCATTCCCCAAGGCCAGTTTCTCCATCGATGAGGACTTTACATGTGAATCCCGTAATGTTATTTACGTGATCATATGTAAACGCTGTGGTAAGCAATATATCGGTGAGACTGGCCTTAGACTGAGCGACCGCTTCTGCAACCACTTGCATGCTATCAAACACAGAACACCCACTCCTGTGGCCAATCACTTCAATGGCGATGGCCACCGTGGTGTCCTTGACATTCAGGTCACTGCCATCAGATCCTGCACCACCGATGATAGATCTAGGTACGCCCTCGAAAATCGTCTCATTTTCGAGTTGGGTACCATCAAGCCATTTGGACTCAATTCCGACCACTCTTTCGCTTAGTTCTCGGTCGTATTGGTCTTTGTTACGTCATCGTTTTGTTCCTCTCGTTCCACCTGTATTATCGTCTTTGTGTACTTCCTGTTCGTATGCTTCCGGTATCTATCTTAGCACCACATTTCACTCGGATACGCATTCATTTTTACTTGTGGCTTTTTTTAATGTTTGTATGTTATGTCCGTATCTTGAAAAAGGCCTATTGGTCCGAAACGTCGACTTTGTCCTGTGTATTGTCATCTGTAGATTATATTCTGTGTTTTGTTTTGTTATATGTACCATATTTACATCCGTTAGTGATAGTGTGTAGTGTTTTAGTCATCATTCAGTAGGACTTCATTACCTGTTTTACACGTGAGTATTATTTTCCATTATGTTCTACTAGCAGTACCACCTTCTATTAGTTCGACTCATACATTTCTTAGCCACCATCATATATTACTTAGTTCGCCCCATATATTACTTAGTTCGCCTCATATATTACGTAGGCACTAAGAATATATCAGTTAGAAATCACCCTGGAGTAGTGGTTTAGCATTCGGTTTGTGCAGAAGGGTTAGTAGTTTACAATCATGTTAGCGACGTCTCTTGTTTGCAAAGTGTTTTTTTCTCCAGAGATTACTGAGGACATCGCATGAAGCTACAAGGGCAGGCGCTTATAGAGTATTATATTACCCTTAGCAATTAAGTATTTCATTGATATGGGCGGGGTATATATTGCGTAATCCGAATACAAAAAATTCCATCCTCTACCACTTTTCAATCTCTTATATATATGGGGAATAAATACGTTTCAATTCATCGTAGTGCCAGCACTAGGCAGAATGAGCCCGTAGAAGTTGTTATTCTTTATGTGTGAATGGTATCGCGCATATTACACTAGTGCAAAGGTTCTCAAACTTTTTCAAGTCGCGACATACTTTTATCAAAACAGTATCATGTAGATATATAGATGGATGGATGGATGGATGGTTAGATATATAGGTAGGTAGACAGGTAGTTAGGCAGGTGTGTAGGTAGGCATGTAGGTAGGTGGATAGATAGGTAGATAGATAATAGATAGATGGATGGAGGGGCGAACGGACGGACGAATGGACGGACGAACGAAATAACGGACGGACGGAAGGACAGACAGACAGACAGATACAAATGTCAGGAAAGGATATAGAATACACATGAGAGGTTAAAGATGAATATACAAGAAAAGTTTAAAAAGATGTTGATATGAAAACGTTAAAGAATTTTGTAAAATCATTTTACGGAGAAAAAAAGTACGTAAGAAGCCGATGAGATGTCTTGTTTCGCCAGACTCCATACTGGTTCCGGTACGATATGCAAGAGATGACAAGGTTGAAGTGAATTTTTTGTTAATCTTTCATTAACTTTTCATTTAGCATCCCGCCAGCAGCCACATTCCAGGCCATGAGAGAGGTAATCGAGAAAGACAACACAACACTCAGGTATGAAGCGTAAATGTTGTGAAACTATTGCTCACTTTATCGTCTGCACTTTACACTAGATATGCTCTCAATGGGCAAGTCAAAATGGATCATGAGAATGATGTGAAACCGTTATTATTTGACGGTTAAAATAAGCGTACACGCTTGATGAGTAGGTCATGGAGGTGTATCTGGCAGCACATTTCAGCGAACTTTTAATCGCATGGATTGTTTGATGTCTAACTAAAAGCGTTCCAATCAACATCATCATGTTTTAAAAAGTCATTAGAAATATGTTGAAATTGTTGTGTTTGTGATCTTTGATAGGTAATTCTATTTTTCTGAAATATTTTTTATAGAAAGTGTAATAGTTGCTCTGTAAAAATGTTTTTGAAGATACACAAACAGCGGGTTATGGGAACTATCAGCATCTCCGTCTGCTGTAAGAGATGGGATCTCGTTTGTAGTTGATCAAACACGTATACGGGTTGGGTGTAGAGGTGTTGATTAGTTGAAACTTCTTTAATATATTTAGTAAAACTTTTTTTCGTTACTGCATATTTTTCTGTGAGGGATTTTTCTATGGGCTGTGAAAATAAAGGCCGTTTTGCCATAGCAGACGCCGCGACATGTACAGGAAGAATTGTGGTTGTACCTAAAAAAAATAGAAAAAAATCGATTCTCAACCGTGGATTGAACCCGGGACCTCAAGGTTCTGAGAACGACGTTCTAACCACACTTTTAGTTCTAGGCTACACTTTTAGTACAACAAATCAAGTAAAAATCACAGTAAATAATAGGACATAATCACCTTCAACTTTTAATGATAAAGTCAAAATGAGAATACAGATTTCTTAAAAGAAAGAGAAGTTAAGCAGAACTAAGAGGAAAGTTCTGGGGGCTGACAGGGGGGGGGGGAGGTATTGGCTATGAGTATATTGAGAGTGTACCAATGTCGATTAGCCAATCACTGATAACTTCAGAAATGTGGTGAATATTTGATTTTTGGAAATATGATTGCTGTGATGTTTGATAATCAGTGAGACTGTGGTACAACTGTATAACAGTAGTCTTGTCTTGTCCATGTGTGCCGCTAGGCGTCATGGCGGAGTCGTGTCTTGTCTTGTCTGTGTGTGCCGCTAGGCGTCATGGGGAGCCGTGTCTTGTATTGTCTTATCCATGTGTGCCGCTAGGCGTCATGGGGAGCCGTGTCTTGTCTTATCCATGTGTGCCGCAAGGCGTCATGGGGGAGTCGTGTCTTGTCTTGTCCATGTGTGCCGCTGGGTGTCATGGGGGAGTCGTGTCTTGTCTTGTCCATGTGTGCCGCTAGGCGTCATGGGGGAGTCGTGTCTTGTCTTGTCTGTGTGTGCCGCTAGGCGTCATGGGGAGCCGTGTCTTGTATTGTCTTATCCATGTGTGCCGCTAGGCGTCATGGGGAGCCGTGTCTTGTCTTATCCATGTGTGCCGCTGGGCGTCACGGGGGAGTCGTGTCTTGTCTTGTCCATGTGTGTCGCTAGGCGTCATGGGGAGCCGTGTCTTGTCTTGTCCATGTGTGCCGTTAGGCGTCATGGGGAGCCGTGTCTTGCTTTGTCCATGTGTACCGCTAGGCGTCATGGGGGAGTCGTGTCTTGTCTTGTCCATGTGTGCCGCTAGGCGTCATGGGGAGCCGTGTCTTGTCTTGTCCATGTGTGCCGCTAGGCGTCATGAGGAGCCGTGTATTGTCTTGTCCATGTGTGCCGCTAGGCGTCATGGGGAGCCGTGTCTTGTCTTGTCCATGTATGCCGCTAGGCGTCATGGGGAGCCGTGTCTTGTCCATGTGTGCCGCTAGGCGTCATGGGGAACCGTGTCTTGTCTTCTCCATGTATGCCGCTAGGCGTCATGGGGAGCTGTGTCTTGTCTTGTCCATGTGTGTCGCTAGGCGTTATGGTGAACCTTGTCTTCTCTTGTCAATGTGTGCCGCTAGGCGTCATGGGGAGCCGTGTCTTGTCTGGTCCATGTGTGCCGCTAGGCGTCATGGGGAGCCGTGTCTTGTCTTATCCATGTGTGCCGCTAGGTCTCATGGGGAACCTAAGTTTTCTTTATTTTTGCTAACCTGTGCTGCCGTTGACATAGTGTAACCTTGGTGTTCTAGTATTTCTCTGATGTTGATGTTTCCAGAGTGATACCACCCTCTACGACCCTGAATGGATATGCGTTTGCTGAAGATGATGATTTCTCTTATGCCATCTATCCATCTTCGTGTGGGGCTTCCTCTGTTTCTCTTTTCAGATGATCTTCAATTGAAGGATATCGATGAATGCGCTGGTTCCATTCTGATAAAGTGGCCGACACATTTGATTTTGTTAGTGTCTATGTATTATTTGCACGATATTGTTTTCATCACATTACAATGTCATTGTTTATTCTATCTGTTTTTGCTATCCCCGGGGCTGTGCTCTATCATTTCATTTCGCATACTGTGAGATTTTGTTCTAATGTTCGTCAAAGTCCTGATCTGGAATTGGTAGCACAGTGTCGGCGTGAACATTGTGTTTATCAACTTTCTTTTGGAGATCATGTCAATGTTCTGATGTTTCAGTAAATGATATAAAACTGTGTTTGCTTTCTGGCAATTTGTCTCTATTTCTCTATCTAGTCTCCCGTTATCTGAGAACACGCTGCTTAGAGACTTAAATTCCTGCACTTAGTTGAGTTTTGTGCCGTCTATGTATATTTCTGGTAGGGATTGTTTTCTCCATATCTTCAGTGACTCTTATATTGTTCATTTCGCAATGGGTATGTAGTGTGTTTTGGTGTATTTGCAATTAAGATGTATCTTTGTATATCAACGTCTGATCTTCTGAGAATAGCAATTCATTTATGTTCCTATTGTCTTATTTCCCCCCCCCCCCCGTTCTTTTGCTCTAGTTGTTTTTCGTGTGTTTTTTTGTTGCTGTTAATGTCTTTTAGAGTATTTTATCTATATAGACATTGAATAGGAGCCGGGATAATACACACCCCTGTCTGACTCCAGACGTTATTATGAATGTGTCTTTTATTTCCCCTGGTGTTATGTTTTACAGCTTCGGTATACTTGACTGGTGTTTTCTAGGTGTTGATCGTGGATCCCGTTCTCTTCTAAGTAAGTCCATAGTTTGTCTCTGTTAAACCTGTCGACAGCTTTTTCTTTGTCGATAAATATGATGTTCAGTTGATTGATGTATTCTATTGTCTGTTGCATAAGTGTTAAAAGAGAGCGCACATGCAGCCAATGCCCGTCCTAAATTCAACTTGATTTAACAATAGTACTTAACCAAAACACAAGGTATTAGATATGGGAAAGGAAAATGCCTTTATTTATACTATTTGTTCAGTCTTTTATTTTCTTGCTAAAGGTCTCATGGTTGAAACGTTTAAACGGCTGTTTATACTCATATCTGTATGTTTTCACATCCGTACCCTATAGTTTGATAGTTTATGTGTTCCTTGTAAAACTGAATAACTTTGTAGTAAGTGCTATTATTGTGGCATTAGAACTCTGATTTTATTTTTAAAATGTCATTTGAACAGTGTCTAAACGCGTTTATTTCTTCAATTCGTTATTAGGAAAGTCATTGACAGTAACTTATGAACATAAATAAAGAAAACAACAATTAGTACCATATCATATTTAGGACGTAGCCATCAACTCAACCTTTTTGTTTTGGCTGTAGTGATTGTCTTAAATTAAATTTGTAGTATGTAATATTCAAGACGTAACTATCAACCCAGCATTTGTTGGCTGTAGTGATTGTCTAGGCAATATTCTTCTTCTTCTTCTTTATTCATTCATTTGAAACATGTCCATATCTGTAATTATGTCTATTTAATAAAATTCAATGTCTTTTGTAGTTCATACAGTGGCCCATAGAGCTTTGATTCCAGTTTTGTTTCCTCTGGCCAATATGTCTGGCTCAGCGTTTCATACTCAGAACAATCTTGAATTATATGCTTGGTACTCTGTGCTACCTGCCAACATATACACATGGCCGTGTTGCCAATCTAGAACATTGTGTACATGTGACTGCGGAGTCGTTTGTGTCCCGTTCTGAGGCGTAGAATTATAACTATTTCTGATCTGTTCATAATGTGATAGTCATCTTGTGTTGGTGTTTGTGGCTTTCTTATTGACTTGATCATCTGTGTTTATCTGATGGTAGGTGATTGGTATATCTGGTTGTTCTTCGGCAGCACCTTCATTAGCCAGTTGGTCTGCTTTTTCATTTCCTGGTATTCCACAGTGAGAGGATATCCACTGCATGGTTACCCTATACTGGTTAGACAGTTCATTAAGTAGTTTTTGCAAGTATATTAGTTTTCCAGACTGGAGAGCTTGAGCGCACTGACCTTGTATCTATCAGGAATACTACTTGCTGTGGGTCAAGATTGGAGTTCAGCAGTTTTTCATTTGTCACCCTAATTGTCTGGATTTCTGCATCACAATTATTGCAGAAGTTGCCTGTTGGTGCCCTAATCTTATATCTAGACAATATAAATACGTTGAGAAGTTTTCTATTGCTTTCTAAACGGTCCGGATGTACAATTGCCTGAGGATGAGTTTGAACTCAGTACTTTGGCCGTCATATACGCGCTATGTACAAAACGACACAAGAGAGACGAACATATGAACATAATTATATATATCACATTAATAACAAATATAGTAATTATAGATTTATTTAGAAGTAGTAATTGAAGTGAATGTTTAGATATTGGTTGAAATTTATTTGACAAAAGAATGGGCGGAGTGATCAAGACAAGAATAAACCAAAAAGTCAACTAAGTAAAATATGTACACACACCAATCTCCAAACACCCATCTATCCCAATGGAAACTAAAAAGCAAATCAAGAATGCAATCTTTATACCAACATTGTGTAATAGTGTCAGAAGTGGATAATAACAAGAAAACAAGAGAGAAAGCTTACTACGTGTGAAATGAGATGTCTAGGAAAGCAGAAACCATAGATTATGTAAGAAAAGAAGATATTACAAGAACTGTTGAAATAACGTATGCGTTCAAATATATGGAAATACAGAGACTGAAATGGTTCGGCCACTTAAAGAAAACACATATTGACCAGCAGCAAGAGCATCATACAGAAAACAAAGAAATAAAGCTAAATACATATTATAACGACTAGTGTGTTTTCATATTTCCGCAGCCCATTCCGATCTGAAATTGCGTAATATCCAATCATAAAGCCACCAAAACGGAAGACCTGCTAAAAAATGAACAGGTATGAAAGTTGGACACTCTTTCATCTTTGATATCCCCGAGCTTGTAAATTAATCCATATACATTCCGGATATAATTTCATCGCATCACTTTTCAATACGGAAATATCTATTACCGCTCTCTGGAGAAGATTGTTAGTGGTTCACGATAGATTAAGACAAGGGAGATGATTAGTATACAGATAATGAGAGTAATTAACAGCATAACGAAGGGGAGATAATTAATTTCCCTAACTAATGTATTATAATTATATAGTAGTCACTATTCACATATAACAGAAATCAGTCTACAAATAGTTGTTTTTGCCGGTACATCTATGATATCCTTCTTGATAGTGCTAATGTAGTTCTTGTTGTGGTACATTTCACTATCATATCTACAGTAGCATCCTGAGTCTCTCGGTCATTGCAGTTCGGTTATGCACATCGAACCACGAAAGTCTCTACAATTGATAACTGCCTCACTAGCACTATGGGGGACATTAATGCCTGATGGGATGAACACAATTTACACACTCTTATAATTATCACATCCTCGTAAACGTAAACCCCTCTTTTTTTTTTTTTTTGCTTTTTATCCATATTTTCTCCCTTTATAGAACAGGTGGTACTTTCTTCATAATTCTTCTTGTAGTACCTCAATTCCCGCCCCCCCCCCCCAATCATTCCATCGTCTTCTCCACGATACAGGCAAGTACAACTATTGGATACTTTTTTACATCCAGCTAAGATATACAATACCAATATTTGTATTATTTCTAGATTTATTTTTAATTTCACATTTTCCGTGCATTCTGCGTTTTATTTTTACATTTAATGTCGCACATTTCAATCAAATTATATTTTATTAATACTTTCTTTTTTTCGCAAATACTTCATTTTCCACCACATGGCTGCATGTAGCCTGTTTTCTTTTCTATTATTTCATTATGTGTTGTTTTGTCTCCATATGACAAACAGTTAAAGACATCTAGATCGAAATACCAATCAGCATATAACCGTTCCGACAAAAGCACAAGTCACTCAGCTAAATAACCGAGGTAATTTGTATAAGGTTTGTTGTCTAAAATGCATGGTTCTGCTTGGGAGGTTTACTTAGACATGTTCAGTCCCAGAATGAAGACATTAAAGTGTGACAATGTTCGAAAATCATACCGTGCTGCCAGAAGCATTTTATATATATATATATATATATATATATATATATGGACAACTATGTGATCATTCTTATGTTAGAACTGGCGACCCATCTGCAGAGATGGAACATTTAGTAGTCCCCGCTATCTACAAGTCTAACACAAAAGAACAAATGTATAATATCCGCTGTCATGCATCTCTTCGTTTTCCACGGGAACATTTAATAGAAGACAAAATTAAGTAATCACTATACGACATGCAGCGACAACGATAATTTTTGCACATGTGACAATTTGTCATGCTGTCATCTCCCAACTATTCTTAGTCTGCTCCTACAACATAACTGAAAATAAAACATTGACCCTATTATGTGCACCTTGAACAATAGTCCAGCCCCCAGTTGCCACAATGGGCACTACTGCACATGAATGATATTCTCAAGGATAAGTCATTATACAGGTTGGTCAGAAATGTTTTCATTTGTTACCAATAACAAACAACATTGATAAATCAATAAATTCATATAGGAAGTATGAGGATCAATGAAACATTTTGGAGGAGAACAATTCTTAGTTCAATTCTCATTAATAAATAAGTACAACTCTGAAATATATGAAGATACACGAGTGATTTCGAAGTGGCCGACAAAAAAAGAGGGTATAATATGTTCGAGATTTGAGATGCAATTTTGACAAATTTTTGATAGATTAAAAAAATTTGACGTGAGAGTACAAATGAAAACAAAATACCGGAAGAACGTGAGTGATAAATTGTTATAAAAAAACTGAAAGTCGGGAGACAAAACAAAACGATCCGGAGATAAACATAAATTTGCACGACACTAATACAAATATTAACTCTTACCACGCAGGAGTATCAGTAAGTTATATACAAACAGAGGAAGAAATAATCTAGATTATGACATCCTATCTACAGTAGCCAAATCAAATTTTCACAAGATAAAACTGTATGTATAGTTTATATAGAGAAGATTAGTAAATATGGAGGAGTCTGCTTAAGAAAGAGATAATCAGCTTGATTTTCAAACGAACTTACATTATTCAAATCCTGGCACTGTCATTTTCAAAATTAGCGATTTCACAACCAACATACATTATTCAACTCTTGGTACTGTCAATTCCATAATCTGACATTCTAAAATGGGTACCGACCATTCGGAGTAAATTATGTTAATTATTAGGTTGGCATTGACAGCCCACACTTTAAATGGTCATAAACAATGATATTTACAATGTGAGTCCAGTTAATGGTTGGGTATATCTCCCAGTCAATGGTTCGGTATATCTCCCAGTCAATGGTTGAGTATATCTCCCAGTCAATGATTGAGAATATCTCCCAGTCAATGATTGAGTATATCTCCCAGTCAATGATTGAGCATATCTCCCAGTCAATGGTTGAGTATATCTCCCAGTCAATGGTTCGGTACATCCCCCAGTCAATGATTGAGTATATCTCCCAGTCAATGGTTCGGTACATCCCCCAGTCAATGATTGAGTATATCTCCCAGTCAATGATTGAGTATATCTCCCAGTCAATGATTGAGCATATCTTCCAGTCAATGGTTGAGTATATCTCTTAGTCAATGGATGGGTACATCTCCCAGTCAATGGTTGAGTATATCTCTCAGTCAATGGATGGGTACAGCTCCCAGTAATGATACTAATTGCCAAGTTCTACCGCCACTAACTGGACAATTTGATTCATGCTACAATGTGAAAGGTGAACGAAACAAACAATTGTGAGAACACCTGATTCCTTAGAGTGAACAGCAATAATATATATAAATGGTAGTGACCCGTTTATGTTTGCACTGCTTTAAGGCTCTGAAACGTGACATGTTTTCCTCTTCTTCAGCGTTTATTCTCAAACTCCCGCTGGATCTGTCATGTACCAGGAACATGGACCTACTGGAAATGTAGTACAGAGAATGGAAATGAGCTGTGTTATCGTTTTATTTGCGCCAATGAACCAACACATCCGTCTTCATGATAGTAAACATGGCACGTAACACAGATAATCATACGAAAGCTGCAAAGATGTATCAATGGATGTTTTCGTCGTTTACTTCCCATTAGATAACCAGAGTTGTTATCTAATGATGAAATGTAGAAGAGCCAGGTAGAGGTAGAGATAAAATGTAGAAAATGTAGATGAATAGGATACATCATCAGAAAGAAGCTGACAACAAAACTTGGTAGACTCTGGTCTGGAAAGAGGGAGTTTGATAATCAAGGAACACATGGGGAAAACACTGGAGGCAGAAACCAAATAAATGTGGGCCGTGTGTGCACAGATGAAGATGACATCGCAGCACAGAAATGTACATCATTGTATACACAAATGAAAAGGACATATAAGCACAGAAATTTACCTTATGTGTAAAAATTAGGATGATATCACAGCACATAAATGGACCACATTGCATGCACAGATGAAGAATGAATCGCAGTACATAAATTGGTGTATAGAAACAGCTGCAGCCCTATGTTCTACAGGGAACTGACAGAAAATAGTAACCCTTTTATGACTATCTTTGACGACTACACTTTGTCCCTTCTGACACAGAAAATATTTATGAGGAAAACAGTGTAAGGGATACATTTCTCGATGACCATCAACAAGCTAGGATGATAGTGTCAGCATGATACTGTTGATTTCACAACTAGAAAGGACCATAGGTACGTCTTCAGTAAAAGGAGGAAGACCGGGTGCTTAACTTTAAAAACGGTATTCGTACATTTCTCATTGCAACTCCCTCATTGTCATTTAAACGTTATATGGTGATTTCCTCAAGCTACGGGCTTGAATACAAACCAATTGATTAGAATGTCGGTGTTCTAACAACTGCGACTCCCTCCCTACCGCTGTTGCTAATGTGTTTTCATTAAAATAACAAATATTCCTCTCACAGTGAGTGACTCATGTCAACCACAATAGCTAGTCTAATTTGGGTATACGGCGATCGTCGACAGTAAAGACCTTCTGTTAAGATAGTAAACATGACCTGAAAGGCTGAGTTTAAATTATTTCCGCGCATTTCGTTTGTCGACTTTTGCTTTTTTTGGCATGCGAATACAAGTATATAAATAATGATCCATGAAAATCACGACAATAAACAAAAACGTCACGGATGATATGTTGTTTACGTTCTGCTTACAGGGCTTTACTGGAGGCTCTGTGATAGTTATGTCATACCTTTTATGTCTAACAATTACTCGAGTTTGTGGTTGGATCACAAAAACAAATATATATGAAGCACACAAAAACAAATATATATGAAATAAATAAAAACAAATATATATTAAGTACACAAAAACAAACATATATGAAGCACACAAAAACAAATATATATGAAATACGCAAAAACAAATATATATGAAATAAATAAAAACAAATATATATGAAGTACGCAAAAACAAATGTATATGAAGTACGCAAAAACAAATATATATGAAGTACACAAAAGCAAATATATATGAAGTACACAAAAACAAATGTATATGAAGTACACAAAAACAAATATATATGAAGTACACAAAAACAAATATATATGAAGTACGCAAAAACAAATGTATATGAAGTAAACAAAAACAAATGTATATGAAGTACACAAAAACAAATGTATATGAAGTACACAAAAACAAATGTATATGAAGCACATAAAAGGGCAATATCCAGGGAACTCTTCTACCCTAGGCGCTGCAAGGCATTCAATGTTAAAGCGAAAAGAAGTGGTTCGGCCAACCACAACCTCTAGATATTGTCAGAATACTTTTAACCGCTGTTATTATGGAAGGTAGAGAAATAATGCCAAAAATATGAATCGAAGAAAGAGTTAGAGAAATCTGGCGAGAACACAAGCAACAGATGTGAGAGAAATTAAGGCTATAATAACATAATGAGGATCAGTGGTGGGCAACATTTTTTTTGGTCGCGGGCAGTACTTTGCCCAACCATGATCGTAGTCTAGAACGTAACTATTATCTGATGGATAACTATATGACTACATACCCAAACAACTGATGAAAATGAGTTGTGTACCATGTATGCGAGACATAAGTGAAGTTTTGATTGGTTTGTTATCTCAACTACACAAGTAACTGAAGTTTTGATTGGTTTGTTATCTCAACTACACAAGTAACTGAAGTTTTGATTGGTTTGTTATCTCAACTACACAAGTAACTGAAGTTTTGATTGGTTTGTTATCTCAACTACACAAATAACTGAAGTTTGATTGGTTTATCTCAACTACACAAATAACTAAACGGAAGACTTGCTGATGACTTTCTAGCACAATAGTTTCATACGTATTCTATGATTGCTGCTGGAGGGTCGATTCTGTATTATTAAATCGTATTATTATTTGCTTTTTCATGTTATTCTTTTTTGTCGTAACTAATGCTGCTGTTGTATTATATCAAGAATGTGTTTTTGATTTAATTGTTAGAAATACTTTTTATTTGACTTTGTAAATGTGGCAATGGATAGTAGAGAAGTGAGTAGTGAAAGAGTAAATAGGAATATGAAAATCAGTACAATTGAAATAATTATAAGCGTGTTTCACTAGCTGTGCCTTCATACAAACGTAACTATCTGATAACCCGTTTAACGCATAGGTTCCTAAACGTTGGGGCATACATGTTGTACCCCTCCACCCTCATTATAACAGTTTTCTACGTTCAAGCTATTTGGTATTTTCGACGTAAATATTAACAATATTACTGCTTATGCTGCTAAAGATGACATGTATGTGGATGATTTGGTGATGTGGTGTGTAGAAGAACATCTAAATACCATCAACAAGAAAATACAAAATGCAGAAGACAACATAGCAAGAATGACAGAGAAATAGATGATAAAGATTAATGTTGAAAAGTGCTCAACATCATTCTTCACTCTCTCAAATATGGACACAGCAGAATAGATAAAACTTGGTATAGATATAATAGATAAAACTTGGTATAGATATAATAGATAAAACTTGGTATAGATACAATAGATAAAACTTGGTATAGATATAATAGATAAAACTTGGTATAGATATACTAGATAAAACTTGGTATAGATATAATAGATAAAACTTGGTATAATATAATAGATAAAACTTGGTATAAATATACTAGATAAAACTTGGTATAGATATAATAGATAAAACTTGGTATAGATATACTAGATAAAACTTGGTATAGATATAATAGATAAAACTTGGTATAGATATAATAGATAAAACTTGGTATAGATATAATAGATAAAACTTGGTATAAATATAATAGATAAAAAATGTACGTATCCAAATAGAAGAGGAACCGGCGTACTTGGTACCACACTACATATGAGACTGACATGGATGTCTCACATTTAGAAAATAGAGACAATGGCGTGAAATAAACTTATCATCGTGAGGAAATTAGCAGAAATGGGGAACGGGGGAGGGTGGTGGAGGGCAATGCTGAAAGATTAAAGAAGATATATACCGGTACAATTAAACCAGTACTAGAATACGGATCAACAGTATAACCTTCGACAGCCCTATTCCCAACTCTAGACAAGGCATAAAATAAAGCACTTTGCCATATCCCAGGTGCCATGAAGACCTCTTACATAAATAAAATGGGGAAAATACTGCCACCCCCCCTTTTTTTTAAATAAAAAAAAACTGTACAGGTAGAGCAACAAGACCATGATCCTTGCAAAAAAGTACAAGAGCATTCCAGCACACCAAATGAAGACCAGATTCGGTGTCGTAGTCAGTGCGAGACTGCAGAGAAGCTGTTTTGGTCATAATCAAAATCACTAAACAAAGAATATAAGGAATATAAGGTGTTTCGTACTGATGCAACGTTTGTTCTACAAGCCGTTGTCAGCGATAAACTGCCAGACTCAAAGGAAGCCACACGAGAGTCAGCTTAAGAATTATTTTCACTTATCCTTATGCTTCCTACTTGAATTTATTTGCATACGAGATGTGAGCATCCAAAGAAGCGTAGTACCACAGTGGATACCATCACACTGGTGCATGCCAGGAAATGAAGAGGCAGATATGCTTGTAGAAGATGGAGCAACACAGGAACAAATAGATCAATAAATCACCTACCAGAATAAGAGGAGCCACGTCAAAGTCATTAGGACAGTCGACCACACACACGACAACTATCGCTATCTCGACAGAGCTGAACAGGTTATCATCTTCCACAACAGGATATGAGACAAGAGGCTAAACAACCACTTAAATAGACTGAGACTGGTTGCGCCACCTCTGTGTTCATGTGGTCAGACAGCACAGACCGCGGGGCATATCCTGCATTATACTAAACCAGTTAAGGAAGGAACACTAGTTCACAGATCACGGATATTCATAGAAAGTATGAATTGGAGCACTGAGTAACTTTCTTCTTCTTCAGTGTTCATTCTCAAACTCCTGTTGGATCTCTCCTGTAGCAGTACTACTAGATCTCCAGCAGGATGCAGTCCAGAGAATGGAAATGCGTTGTGTCGCCGTTTTATTTGCGCCATAGGCCCGACACATCCGTCTTCGGCGGAGGGTAGCTTTCAAAAACAGCAGCATTTATTAAGAAAACCGAACATGCTATGTAGACATGCTAAACTGCGAACGGGAAGAAGATGCCATTAAGTTATTGAAGATAGTACTCTCTAAAATGTGAGTCATCTTGAGCACATTTATTGCTATACAAATTTTGATGAAACATAGTCCATGTGTGAAGATTATAAACTGTAAGCTCGGTTTAATATTATACAGATTCATACAATGGTTTAAATATGAAAATACATATTCCGAGGTTGTATACATTGGTAATAATCTTATTTAAATAATTAGGACACCATAAAATATATTACATAATTATTTATTTGGAACTTATAAAGTACAAATATGAAGCGAAAATAATAAATTAATGCCAAGGAAGGGCCTGGTCTATTTTTTTAAAGTTTGCCAATATCGGGTTCAACTTTTGTTAAAAACAGTTGTAAATCGACACTCTCAGTTAGTTAAATGCAATCGGTTCCTTTTCTATTAAGTCTCCGTAGTTGTAAATACACTATATCGTGACAATATCTTCTCATTTCTCTGACATCAGGTAAATTACCTGCTTCTCATTGCAATTATTTATAGTTTTTGTGGGTTTTTTTAAGAATGTTATGTGTTTCTTGAGAAAGGTCCCTGTTATATCGTAACGTGGAAAATTGTCCTTGTTCTTTGTTTTATTACTATTTATTTATTTTGAACATTGATAGTTAGGATTTTATAGTAACCTTTATACTTTATGTAGTATTTTTATCATTGCGATTATATGAAGCTTCTCACAAATAAGGTTTCCAACACAAATATATTTAAAAACAAAAAAAGTAAATCCTGAAGTCCTTCATAGCGTAGATTTGAACATATAAATGTCACTATTCTTTATGAACCAACTTTTCAATTTCCTTAAAGTCAATGTCTCATTATTGTGAAAAATATTGCAAATTTCTCTTCGAATCAATTCTATGTCACAATTACCAACCACTCTTGGCCTAATTTTCGTGTGTAAACAGCTTGAATTAGAAGTTCTTGATTTCTCTATCCCATGCTGCAATTATATTTTATTTATTCCCAAGGCATGAATAGTCTTCTTTTCTGGTTTTAAATAGAATAACATGGTATTTCTTGATAAACGTAATTGCGAAAATACTTTAAAATCTTATTTGTGATCTCTAACGTCATAAACTTTACTCGAAGACTCATTTTACTTATTAAACTACACACAATTGTTGTAGAAACAGCGTTAAAGGACAATGTAAGCGAGACACCGGATACAACCTTGAACACTGTCTGTCTTGTGTTTAAGTGTGCAAAATAGTGCAATTTCACGCTTATAACATGTTAATTGTATGACATATCAATAATTTGTTACTTAGGTCTTATTATTGCCTGTAAATATATTTTAAAATGTGCGTGAGAAGTGTGAAGTAGAATTTGATGTGTGTCGCAAATAAACAAAAATGAAATCAATGACTGAATTTTAATGAACAAATTTAATTAATATGGTTTGTACTATTTCTAGTACTAGACAATTTAAAATCATGTCAACAGATATAACAATACAACATAAAAAAATCAGAATATACAATACTGAGATAGAATGTGTGGATAAATTCAATTACATAGGAGCAAACATCAACGGTGCAGGAGACAGCATAGAAGAGATAAGGAAGAGATTGACAGTGGCATATTTTAAAATAACACGTTTGAAAAACACATGGAAATACAACAAAATAGAAATGAAACTGCTAATGCTAAGAACATTTATTTTTCCTGTTGCAACATACAGCCGTGAAACATGGACCTTAAGAAAAACAGCGGCAAAGAAGATCAACGCATTTGAGATGAAATGCTACAGGAAAGTACTTAGAATATAATGAAATGGGGGAAAAAAAGAGATTCAGAGATTGTAATCACATTGGAGATGCCAGAGTGTTGGTTATTAAATACAATAGCACAAAGAAAACTACACCTGTTTGGTCATATAAAGAGACATACCTGTTTAGAATGACAAATAATGGAGGGTAGAGAACCTGGGTTGAGGAGAAAGGGCAGACAAAGAAGACGATGGGCTTGCAACATTAAAGATAACAGGAAACGACGTTGGAAAATTCAAGCCGCATGGTCCAAGACAGATAAGGGTTCGGGGAGTTCATTGGGAAGACAAAGTTCTGAAGAGAATATGTCACTTGACATGTTCATTTCAAACGAACTCAAAAAGAACTAAATTTATATATGTTATATATTTGCTGAGAAATATTATTTTTGAGTATAGCAAAGCTAGTGAAACGTGCTATAATATTTATATGTAAAGCTTATAGGAAACAAAAGTGTAAATATTGAATTATTACTGAGCACAATCTACATTTGGCGAATAAAAACTAAACACTATGTCAATATTTAATTGTTACTGAGTAGAATCTATTGTTGGCGAATAAAAACTATACACTGTGTCAATATTCAATTGCTACTGAGTGGAATACATTCGTGGCGAATAAAAACTTTATCAATATGTTATTGTTACTGAGAAGAATCTACAGGTGGCGAATACAAATTATGTCAACATTCAATTGTTACTGAGTGGAATATATTCGTGGCGCAAAATAAAACTATGTCTATATTTAATTGTTACTGAGTAGAATCTACAATTGGTGAATTAAAACTAAACACTATGTCGATATTCAATATTCGCAAGAAGTAAGTGACGCTGTCTGCGATCAGTGACAAACTATCCACGATAAGTACCTTTTTTCTATGAGAATTGACTCGCAACGGGAAATCCTGGCTATTTTGTTTTTAGTCAGCCATACCATAATCAATATAAGCCCTATTCACTAATGGGAAATGAAGCCTTCTGAAATGACTCGCTTGAATCTTTGTTTGATTTCATTGGCTGTCACACAAAGGATAATTATAGTGACGAGTTAAAATCATGGGAATAGTCCAACGAGTCAGTAAGAAGTCTTGATTATTCTTAGCAAATAGGTCTATATATTGTAGACTGTCATGCCCTTACTGTGTATTTTTTTTTTTTGTATAGTCAGTGACAAAACATTAAACGGTGGCCCACAGTACTTAACAGTCAGTAGGAGTAGGACATGACGGACATCAGCGATATGAGGGTGGAAAGTGAAAATAAATTAAACCCTGTCCGAGGACGAAGACCTCCGAGTGTACAGGAGAGTAATCTTGCGTGAAAAGCTGCACACTCGAAACAGAGCAGACCCGAGGACCCTGCCGCAGTAAGTAGATATTATCAATCTCGTAAGGAAAGGTGTTTACGTATTTTATTTGAAAAAAGCCAATTTTCTAATTTTTATTGGATTTTAAAAGACAGCTCTTAGCCGCTTTGTTGAGCTTGCTTCCACATACAGAGTGCGATGTTCTGTCTTCCTGTGCGAGAGGCAAAAACCCACATGCCTAACCACAATAGGTTTATTGTCTATTATTTATTGTTTATATTTATTATCGTCATTAGTGAATAATGTCTGTTCCCAAGTGAACTATGGTTGATCGTATTTACACTTGCCATTAAGCGTAGGTGTGGGAGCTTAAGCTGTCGTTCCAATGCCAGTTGAGTCGCATTGGTTGCATTAAGTCAATGTTTGTGCAAGGCTA
Source organism: Meghimatium bilineatum (assembly GCA_034231615.1). NCBI lineage: Eukaryota > Metazoa > Mollusca > Gastropoda > Stylommatophora > Philomycidae > Meghimatium > Meghimatium bilineatum. Next base: position 48,425,098 of record CM067316.1, read on the forward strand.
TCTTTATGTTGTATCTTGGTCTACCTTTGGTCGTATGTCCGGATATTCTTTTGTTATATGATCTTATTGTTATTTGGTTTGGGGTCAATCTCATAAGGTGACCGAACCATTTTACTTGCTGTCTTTTGCTATGCTCAATACATGATATTATACCAACTCTTTTCCTAATCTTTTCATTTCTTATTTGATCTAGTTTAGTAACCATTACAGCTTTTCCCAGACACTTCATTTCACATGTAACGATTTTCCTTTGCTGTGGGGCTGTTAAAGACTATGTTCGACATTGGTAGCAGAATGTAGGTAAAAAATTGTAGATATTATTTGTCTTTTGATTTCCATCTTGATCTTTGGGTGAATAAGTAATGGTGAAAGTTGGTAGGTCATTGTGTTTGCTTTCTGGCACCTTGTTTTGATTTCTCTGTCTAGTCTTCCATTTTCGGAAAAATACTGCCTAGATATTTAAATTCTTTGGCTTGTTTCACTTTGGTGTTATCTATTGTTATATCCATTGGTGTTGCTGACTTGCTCATTTTCAGAACTTCTGTTTTCTGTACGTTAATTTTCATGTTGTACTTCTGACACGATAATAGTTCAATAATAATAATAATACCACAATAGGTATTTATTAAATAATATTTAATATTTTATAATTTATTAAATGCTGATATTTATGAAAGACGAGAAAATTACATTTACAATGTAATGGAAACCGTCTAGCGACGAATTACATTACAAATAATATGGAAAACAATATATAAAGTGGTTATATAAACTGCATTAGAAAACAGCCTGAAAAAATGTATTAATAAAGCAAGGAATATAAAAAAGGTGATCAATTCTATTCATAGCGCAATGCCTAACAATTTCTCTCTAGTATTAGGAGAAATAACAACCAGAGAAGACAACATGAGGCTTTCAAACATTAAATAATAAAAATATTATATGAAAATATAAATAAACTTATAGAGATTGTACAATCTAAAAATTCGATTTTATCTGATTATATTCGAGCCCCAACTGTGAGCCAAATCAGTGGAACTCTGTGATGGAGTAAACACACATGGTCTCGCTAGCAATTAGAGTAACTGTCAAACTGCTATCACCAACCATCACGTGATGACGAGTGGAGAATACTGATAACGAAGGCCATGGGATGCACACTACAGAAGCAAGGAATATTATCTCTGAAAGGGGCTGAAGAGTTCTGAATATTTGGAGCCAGCGAGTGCAGTGTTTATCAAAGAACGAGTGAGTACGTAACGATTAGTAGTTCTAGTAATATCAAAGAACGAGTGAACAAGTAACGATTAATAGTTCTAGTAATATCAAAGAACGAGTGAGCAAGTAACGATTAATAGTTCTAGTAATATCAAAGAACGAGTGAGCAAGTAACGATTAATAGTTCTAGTAATATCAAAGAACGAGTGAGCAAGTAACGATTAATAGTTCTAGTAATATCAAAGAACGAGTGAGCCAGTAACGGTTAGCGGTTCTAGTAATATAAAAAATAGATAACTTGTCAACAAGTTTAGAAATATTTAACTATTCGTCAGTAAGTTTTAGATGAGAACACATTTCTCTCTCTTCCTCGGTGAACTAACTAGCGTGTTCGTTAATACTATTATATCAACTGACATACTCCCATGTGATAATCTGGGCATGGACTTCTAGTTCAGACAAGAATGTGGCCACTGTCTTATTTATGACCTTTTGTCGGTGGTTGATATCCCCTCTTAAATACCCTGTGTCCGTATTTGATATCACCTCTTCCATACCTTGTGTCTGTAGTGATATCACATCTTAAATACATTTTGTCGTGGTCTATATCCCCTCTTAAATACATTATGTCCTTATCTGATATCCCCTCTTCTATACCTTCTGTCCGTGGTTGATATCCCCTCTTAATTACCCTGTGTCCGTGGTTGATATCCCCTCTTAAATACCCTGTATCCGTGGTTGATATCCCCTCTTAAATACCTTGTGTAAGTATTTGATATCCCCTCTTCTATACCTTCTGTCCGTGGTTGATATCCCCTCTTAAATACCCCGTGTCCGTGGTTGATATCCCCTCTTAAATACCGTGTGTCCGTATTTTATATCACCTCTTCCATACATTGTGTCTGTAGTGATATCACCTCTTAAATACCTGTGTCCGTATTTGATATCCCCTCCTCTATACATTTTGTCCATGTTTGATATCAACTGTTAAATACCTTGTATCCGGTTTCGATATCCCCTCTTCTATACCTTGTGACCGTGGTATTAGAAAAACGTCTCCAGATTACTAAAGGTTAATAATTCAATTAAAATTTCAGCTGCTAATGAGGTAAAAGTACATTTAATTATTGTTCCAAGCATAAAGAAAAAAAATCATTTTCAGAAATAGCTTGCAGTCGAGCAGTGTAAAAAAAAAGGCAATCTGCCTTCAAAGATATTTATATTTTTTTTTAAATAATGAAGCGTTGGAAAGGAAGTTGATTGAATATTAAGACATATGTGTTGCCAGGACATGAAAGGGAGTAAAGAATAGCAAAACTGTGATTTGTCGTACATTCTGTAAGAGATGATTAAGGAGGTTTAGGGAGGAGCTGGCTGTCCCATCATTACAAATGATTCATAAGTGATTCCGAAGTCGGATGTATCAAGCCGAAAGGAGTAGAAATCCCACCAAGTTGTAACTTATGACACAATGCACTTCCCTCTACAGACATCTAACTTGAGGGAATCTTAGAACAAACTGAGAATAAAAGAAGGAAGAATAAATCACTGTTTTACGTTACATTTGTTTATGTAAATGTTTTGTAACTGAGGTGCAGGAAGTAACATGACGCTGAGAGCTACTTTTGTTCTGCATTCATTCCTTTAATATTGGTTTCTTAGTTACCTACCTGCAAACAGGTACTGGAATTTTAGACGATGAAAAACTCGATTCCTGACCTCAGATACTATTCATATACATATCAAGGCCATACATATGCGGGTTGATTTATAGGGTTATACATCCTCCTCAGGAAAATAAGTTGTGATATTTAGTACAAAGAAAAAGGGTTACTTGCTCTGCCTTTTTAAAACCTGTTTAAACTCCCCTTCCTTTCCAAAAAAAAGGAAAAAGGGGGAAAATACTTTGTCTTAAGGAAAAAACATTCTTCTCCTATTCATTATGAAAGTAATTCTATGACACATATAATTATTTCAGAGACATACAATGTCGTCCTGTATGTACATTCTTGTTAGTTATATGCCTTTTCCTAGTTATTCAGAAAAATATTCATTATATTCTAGAACAGTGGTTCCCAACTTGAGACATATGACCCCTTCCGTCCACTCCCCGAGGTAACAGAAACTTGTAAATAAGAGGGGGTGAACGAATGAAATATTTGAAATTAGTGGGCCACAGATATGTCTAGGTGGTCACTGGAAGATAACTGGTGGGCCACAGATCTGTCTAGGTGGTTACTGAAAGATAAATGGTGAGCCGAAGATCTGTCTAGGCCAAAGGTTTTCAAAGTGGGAGGTACCATTCCCCTGAGCACTGAAGTCATCTACAGAGTCAGTTCCGAAGCAATTGGGGGTCTTCAGTCGGTCTAAGGGTCAGTGGCTCCTTATATATGAAATTAATAATATATATTTAAAAAATATTTTTTGCAATATATTTTGTAGCATATTTTAAGATATTTTAATTATTACAATATTATTCTCAATAACTCTTAATATTTATTCCGAATGTTCATATGTAAACCATTGTATAAAACTTTTCATAATGTTATTATATCATGCACTTTACAATCTTTACGTATTGGCTATGTTTCATCAAAATCGGTATAGTAATAACTGTGTTCAAGATGAAGCAGAAGTGGATTGATTACGCAGAATCTTAGGAATATCGCTAAGAGACAAAGTGAGAAACGAGGACATTCGACAATAAACAGGCACCATTCTAATCTTATAATACTGTATATTAAGATACAACAGATCAAATGGTTCGCACACACCAGCAGACAACCATCAGATAGCATACCACAGCAAGCTATACTGCACAGATACAGTGAAGGCAGACCTAGAGGTCGACCACGAAAACGATGGACCGCTGAAATAATAGAGGCGACAAATTCCACAATATACTCAGCACACAAGAAGCCCGACTCCAGAAAACTCTTCTACCCCTGACGCTGAAAGGCAATAAAGGGTTTAGCGAATAGACAGACAGAAGATAAAGCACATATTGGCCACTGCTTTTAAAATAGTGTAAGGGCATCAGTAGTAATGTATCGGTGGTGGCCCGAACAATTTTTGGGAACCTGTGGTCTAGGTGATCACTGATAGAGCACTATTTGAATGATAAAATGTTTGTGTGTTGTCAGAGCTGACATGGAGGCAATGGATAGTGACACTGTTCCATGCAAGTCGTAACTAAGTCGGAACTTAGTGACTAGACTAAGTTGTCAATCTTATCCCATATAGATCCAAAGTGACACAGAAATCATGTTGAAATCGTATGTGTGAGGCCAAAAGGTGCAGATATCGCTGCCAAACTATAACCTATGTCAACGCATTCCGTTATGCTGACTACATCCTGATAATCTGCTGAAGTTTAATATAAATATATATTAAAATTACAAAGTTTGGTGATACATAGCGAAAGTCGTTGACCTTACCAGGCACCAGCAAGGAAAGGGAAGCACGGAAAGTAATTGTCCCTAAACAAGGACCAGGGACAGCAAAGTTTGGAAACCACTGTGCAAAGAAACTAAACAAGTAAATAGTTCAACGTTCTATTTTCGCATTAAAAAATGCACTTTTTTCTTCGTTTTCACCCTATACAAGTTTACTATAGCTGACTTAGAGGAAGCATGACTTCTATCAGTAAGACGATTTCTGTAAGCGAATTTTTTTTTTTTTTGAACATTTTTGTTGTGACTAAAATTTTTTCACAAGTTTATTTGAGGGTAGAAAGCTAACGCAACTACTGGTTAAATCACTACATACTATGGAGAGACATTTTTGCAGGTATTTATTTTTTCACAACTATCTCAAGTTGCTCGAGTTGCGGATACTAATGTACAGCACGTTTCATATTCTGGTTGTAATACTCTGTGCCGTTACTTAGATATAAATTATGTGCCACAATCTTTATCTCGTGGCCATGCATCACTAGAAAATAATCATGAAAACTGTATTCTGTATAGTAAGAAATAAATTAATGTACTTTAATTCTCATATGCATTAAAGGAGCAGGGTTGCCAAATGTAATTTCTCATAAAATGTCATACTGTATTATAAAACAACCTGAAAACAGCTAAACAAAATTCACAATTGTACACTGTTTTCTTACTCAATTTATAAATTTAGAAAAATTTACAGATTTTACTTGATAAATGTACAGGATACATTGACATATTGATTTTCCCATATATTTTTTAGGGAGTTTACATCGTGTTTTATGTTAAAGATTTTCATAACAGTTTTCGCTTATTGTGCAATGGAACATTATTAAAGCATATACGAATTCGAGTTCTAGAATGTTATATCGTATTGAACAATTATATTTTTATAGACATGCATTAAGCAAATCAGCTTAAATGTACTGAAGGTATTATTTGTCATTTTCAGATAGAACGTCAAAAGCTACTTTCATAAAACAAATTTTTTTTAAAGTCAAGAATATGCTGAACAAACCAAACCAATTCTCTGAGGCCAGTCAAAGTTTCAAAAAGCAACATATGTGAAATTTAGACCTCTAAAACAGTCAATATGGCAACACTGTAAGGCAGTAAAGTAAAGTAAAGTTAACCCATATAATTTATTAATGCCGTAGAAGTGTTAGATGTTAGCGATCTCACATTTCAGTGGCTCTGCTACATCAGGGAGGTAGCCATCTCAACTTCCTCGCAGTCTTTACTTCCCAGATTAATCAACCCATATAAGTCTGGATCGACCCCGGAGCTGGTGATTTTGAGTGTACGGTTTGAATGTCTTGGCAAAATCGCTTTTTTTTTTGGAGATGCGGTTAGTCAAGTACGGAAGAACGCGTGTGCAATAGTTGCTAGGCGATTTGGTGATGTTGAATGAACTGGTTCAATTCCCGTTAGTCTCAATAATTTTTATGGCTCTATAACTAAGACTACATCTCTTTAACAAACCTCTAGCTGAACGGCAAGTGTGGAAGCTACGACAGCGCTACCTGGGGATAAACAATATTCAATGCTTGTTGTAAACCATGACACAACGCATTCCATTCTCCGGACTACATCCTGCTAATCTGCATGAGTTTGAGAACGAACACAGAAGAAGAAGCAGAGACATACTTTAAATAGGACAATATTAAGCAGGAAACATTAATTTGAAATGTAAATGTAAGAGGAGAAGAAGAAGAACATATACATTTAAAAAAAACTGAAATTAAATTGAGGTTGGCTTCTAAATACAATCACAATAAAGAAGCTTCAGTTGTTTTTGTTTTTTGACACTTAAAAAGATGATGACATGGAAAAGATGATTCTTGAGGGCAGAGAATCAGAAGAAGAGGAAGACCAAGATGACGACCGACCAGAGGTATGGAAAGAATATATGATTGTCTCTGATCAATGCAGGCATGTTCGTCCGGAACACAGAAGTGGTCAGAGTATCCAACATGAAGACACCGTTCTGGAAAGAATATGTCTCTCGAGATTATTATATATATATATATATATATATATATATATATATATATATATATATATATATAGGTAGTTACGGAATGTAAAAATTCGGTTGGATTTTATGTGTGGGTTTTTTCTTGTGTTTTTTAAAACTAATATTACTTGGTTTTGACCTAAACGTTTAATATGACGACTCTGATTATGATAACGCAGACACCAACAGAATACACAACTAATCTCTTGAGTGGATACCTACAGGCAAAAGAGCAAGGGGTAGACCAAAAGAAACACTCAGAAGAACAATACTTAGAGAAAGTAAAACAACCAATATTCATACTATTCAAAAACTGCACAGAATAGATTTGAACAGACAGAATTGGAGAGATCTGACATCTGCCCTATGCGCTAACTTCAGCGCAAAAGGAAAATGAATGAAAGATTATGATAAACATGTTATGATGCTTAACGTCTGTGTGATTTGTTCATGCGTACTGTGTGATTCGTGCGCCCTGTGTAATAGATTATAGAACCCCTAGGGAATATGTATTTGTCAATCTTATTTCCTATGCCAGGTGTAGTGTTACTTTCAGACGCATGTTTCTGTAGTGTTACTTTTAATGGAGAGGCTTATCACAGCTTTTGTGAGTCCTACAGCTTTCATTGACAGTGCCTGAATGGTGAGGTATCACCACTGGAGGTATAACGAGTTGGGCTGCTGTCTTTTCTGATGAGGAAATTGATATGATTCTCTTGAATTCTCAAGGCATATCTGCAGATAGAAGAGTTTATATCAGCCCAGCTGCCCAGGCATATCTGCAGATAGAAGAGTTTATATCAGCCCAGCTGCCCAGGCATATCTGCAGATAGAAGAGTTTATATCAGCCAAGCTGCCCAGGCATATCTGCAGATAAAAGATTTTATTTCAGCCCAGATGCCCAGGTATATCTGCAGATAAAAGATTTTATTTCAGCCCAGCTGCCCCGACATATCTGCAGATAAAAAAGTTTATTTCAGCTCAGCTGCCTAGGCATGCCTGCAAATAAAAGGGCTAATAACAGCCCAGCTGCTAGGCATGCCTGCAAATAGAAGGGCTAATAACAGCCCAGCTGCCAGGAATAAATCTAAAGAGGGCTTCAACACAACGGAGATCATGGATTGTTAATTCCAAGCCAGGCTCATAAATAAGGGGTGGAGGTGTTCAAACCTAACCCGTAGTAAATTAGAAAACGACTTTTAGTACTAGAAACTTTGTCAAAAATTTGTGTAACTCCCTCCCCCCCCCCTCTCTCTCCTTTGCAATTTCATGAAAAGGTCCTCACATATTTCATCAAACAGAGGTATTTGTTTATTTTCAGGCAACCCCCTGCCCTCCCTCTTTACTGAAAATGTACCTACGGCCCTGCCCGACGCACAATATCCTTAGTCGCCTCTTAAGATATGTATTGCAGTCGGTCACATCCAGAGAAAAAAAATTTCACCAAAAGCCAATGGTATAGAGGGCTAGCTTAACCGTACTAGGATTTTTCCAATTATACTCAGTCCATCTCAAAATATCACTTCCCACCTAGAGTATAACTCACAACACTTAAGTTCATAGCTCAAACCAGGGTCCTCAGGGGGGGGGGGTGGGACTTTGCAAACATGCCCTAGTAAACAGAAGATCGTGACCTGATATCAGATCGAAATGATGGTGAACACAAGAAAAATATCTTAACTAATTCGTCGCGGAGTTCCCTACACATTGTTAGATAGATACATGACCCCCCATAATCTTTTCACTGATTAATTGCATTCTTAGAACTGGTCACACTGATTGTCTGAATTTTTATTAGTCCGTGCTGTTCATGGGATGGCGACACAACGCATACGCAAATTGACTAAATATAAGCGGGTGGGGGGGGGGAGAGATGAAATAGTAGGATCATCTAAGATAAATGATTTGGACTGGGTTTTGCTATCAGGTCGTGTAATAAAGTATGGTCCTTGAAACAATTACGGAAAATAGTCTTTCACTGCTGCATAATCACTTCTATTGTACCGGTTCCACTCACGGACCATAAATAAATATGTAGTAAATAAGAAGCCACAAAGATGTTATACTTCAGAAGAATGCCAAGAATTTAATGGGCAGCTAGATTACGTAAAAATATTAGAGAAAAAACTGGAGTAGGTACTAAATGAGATTGACACCCTGGGAACGTTACGTAAAAATATTAGAGAAAAAACTGGAGTAGGTACTAAATGAGATTGACACCCTGGGAACGTTACGTACAAATATCAGAGAAAAAACTGGAGTAGGTACTAAATATAAATAACCAAATGGCCAGAGGGTGTCCGACAAAGTGGATGGTGCCGCAGTAACCTAATGAACAAATAGTAACGCAAAATGAGGTAAAAAGGTTACTAAAACACTTACCTAGCCTATTAATAAAAATATATTTTTAGTTTTATTGTATAATTTTTTTATTTTTTTTTCTTAAAAATATATTTTTATTAATAGGCTAGGTAAGTGTTTTAGTAACCTTTTTACCTCATTTTGCGTTACTAGTAGGTACTAAATGAGAGTGACACCCTGGGAACGTTACGTAAAAATATCAGAGAAAAAACTGGAGTAGGTACTAAATGAGATTGACACCCTGGGAACGTTACGTAAAAATATCAGAGAAAAAACTGGAGTAGGTACTAAATGAGATTGATACCATGGGAAAGTTACGTAACAATATCAGAGAAAAAACTGTGGATGAGGTACTAAATGAGATTGGTTACATTAAGAGATGTTTGAAATACAATGTCATTTTGCTCGTTAAATAACGGATTAGCGGATTACTTGCCAAGACATGACCCTTTTAGCTAGAAACTGGCGTCTATTTTGGTTTTATCAGTACGTGTTGGCTCTTACCTTTATGAATCCTCAAGCTCTGGGACAAAGTTAGACTATAGCGCGTGCAACTATTGCGAAAGTGAACCTATTGTCCTAGACATCTTAGGTGAGCTAAAGTTCATCTGTTCAAGAGTTCGTTGTCTTGTCTGGAAAGGTGTAGAAGTCCTAAAGAAGGACTAAATGTCTGGTCTTCGTTTTGTATTTTTAGAGGTGGAAGTCCTAAAAAGGACTGGTGAGTGTCTTGGTGTTGCCTTAGATCATAGTTTCTCAAAGTTGTGGAAAATGTCCCCTGAGGGACGGTGAGACGCTTCAGGGAGACGAGGCATGATCAAGGTCGCGGCGTGGTTGCGATGTAGGGCCCAGGGGCGATAGAGTTTTAGAGAACATAGATGAAATTAAATCGTCATTTTAAGAAGGTTTAGTTTGATAAATTTAACTAAAATATAATATATATTCACTGGTTGAGTGAAAAACGTAAAAAGCAGAAGAAACTGCGAACTATTCTTGCCTCTACTTAAAGACATAATGAAGATGTCGTTACGGTGTCATACGACATAGCTTTGCTCTTAGCAAAATCTGGAAAACCACACACAATTCATTGTACCTGTCATTCAGAGTTTATACTGTAAATGTTTAGTATGTGTTCTCCCCAGAGTTTATACTGCAAGAGTCTGGTATGTGCTGTTCCGTGACTGATCAACAGTATAGAAGACCTGTTCGCTAAATTAAGTTGGACCCCATATGCTACGTGTTATGATTATTGTTTAGCTTTCAGTTGGTTACTATTTATATATTTGAAATCACATGCCAAAAATAACCAAGGCGATTCCAAGTATATAAATGATAACCAAATGAAAGCCAGACAATAATAAAAATAGTTTGGTCGTCAAAGAGAGAAAACACCGTATTGTTTAAAATCGTGGCATGATAGAGAGTTAGCAGTGGAACTGATACACCGAGACCTTCGGCAGAAAAAGATCTCTGTCGTTTAGGACGTCATTCGTTAGGTTTTTTTGTGTTTTTTTTTGTCATAAATTTTCGTTGGTCACTATTTATATACTTGGAGTCGCCTGTCAAATATAGCCAAGGTACACCAACGAAATTCACGAAAATAATCAAAATAGGACTTTCAGGTCATCTGTACCTTCTCTGTGCACAGATCGTTATGCTAGAACCGGTCATAGATACACTGTACGGAAGACAAATATTGTGGTGTCACAGTCTACGCTACCCAGCACGGTACGTGATTAAAAGGAAATTTAGCAAAATTTATGTGATCATTTTGACTAGTATTTTTCATTATTTTAGAAGAGTGAGATAGTGAGAAACAAAATAAAAACAGAAATGAATCCAGAACAATGCGGCATCGTAAAAGGCAAACGCATCAACAATGATATATAGATTTTGAGAACAATAATAAAGAGGTCTATAGAGGTTTTTTTTTAAAATAGGTACCTCTACTCTGTTTTATAGATTGCACAAAATCATTTGATAAAGTTAAGCATGGTGAAGTTATACACATGATAGAGAATTTGAACATCAACAGTAAGGATTTAAGAATCATCAAGAACATGTACTGGCAACAAACAGCAGCAATAAGAGTAGGAAATCAATTTGGCCCTTTTCAACAATAAAACAAGTGTAGTGGTTAAGCTGTTCGTCTTGTGTTCAAGAGATAATGAGTTCAATTCCGGCTGCTGTCGTCTTGTTTACAAGGTGAATTTTTTCGGAGATGCCTGTGGATTATCACTTGAAGCTACGGAGTTACGTGATATTAATGGTACTCTCGGCAGGCGGCGTGCCGCTTCGTTGAGAGTGACGGAGTACATATGAGAAACCGAATAAAGTGAAGTCAATCTTCTACGACTTTTAACTTTCGAACAAGGAGTTAGGGATGTATAATTTCACCAGACCTGTTCTCTTTATACAGTGTATGCATAATGCATGCAATAGTTGATATCCCAGGAATATCAGTGGGAGGGGAGGGCATAACATAAATACTTTAAGATATGCGGATGACATTGTTCTGATTGCTAAAAGTGAGGATGGTTATTTTAAAGAAACAAAATACCACAGATTGCACTATCAAAGTGAATGATATAGTATTAAAACACGTCCACCAATTCAAGTATTTAGGTACAACGATTACAGCAGCCTGTTAGAACCTGATTATTACAACCTGATACATAGTACTGGAGATAGAGTTGTGGAAAGCCATGATCGCCTACGCCAGTCGGCATTCATGATGATGACTGTTAGATAATGTGTTTAATGTTCAACAAAAATTGCCAGATCGGCTTACTATTAGTTGTTTGTTGTACAGTAAAATTGCCACGTTGTGTACTATACGGTAAAATTGACGGTAGTGAAATTCATTTGGTAAGACTGTGGGAACGAGTGAATATAACATTATTGTATCTGTACACAATTTCTCTGATGGCAAACAATCTGTAATCTTAATTTATGGCTAGTGAACCATGCCGTGGTTAATTGCTTGTCACCTTTTTCTCAGAATTGTTTATGATCAAGGTATCATAAAACAATTTTCCTTATAATTCCCTCAGGAATTGACAGACTTGTATGTTGTCTAAAATTAACTCATGAATGAGAGAGTTGTATGTTGTCTATAATTAATTTATGAATGAGATATACGTTGTATATAATTAATTCATGAATGAGGGAGATGTGTTATATATAATTAATTCATGAATGAGGGAGATGTTTTATATATAATAAATTCATGAATGAGGGAGATGTGTTATATATAATAAATTCATGAATGAGGGAGATAAATTATATATAATTATTTCATGACTGAGATATATGTTGTCTATAATTAATTCATAAATGAGAGGGTCAATGTTGTATCTAATAATTCAGGACCGTAGATACGTCTTCGGTATGGAGTTGGTGTCATTTTAACATTATTTAAGAAAATGTAATATTTCCTTTTTCCCCTATTTTCCCGATTTTTCATATGAATTCTTGTGCAATTCTCTCATTGGGAAGGGGGGATCGGTCAATTTATCGATTGAACCAAGGAACTAAATGTTATATGATTTATTGCTTGATCCCTGTTACTAAATGTTGTCTGATTTATTGCTTTAGCTACCTACCCACCTATCTACCTACCTATTCTATATATATACACAGAGAGACCCTAAAGCCATGCTGAATTATGATGTGATAGGCTGAAATGAATACATATCACAGTCAAGCTGTAGACCATAATACAACGAATGACATTCTCCGAACGATAATCTGCTAGCTAGCAGGAGTTGGGGAGCTAATGAAAGAAGAAGGATTGTATATCCACCTCTAGATTTGTCATTAATGGAGAAAGGTATGCCATGAACATTTTTTTGACTCACCTGAGACAGGTTGAGCTGATTGAGTGGTATACATTGCTCATCCACACGCTCAACTGCACCTGTGACCTTGCCGTCTCGCTCCGCCTGTTGGGCTAAGTACAGGTCAAGAACAGGTATACCTCGAGATTTTACATCTGTTTCCGTCAGTGAATTCACCATCAGCATGACCCATACTGGTCTTTTCCTGCGCCAGTTACCTGAAATGTTTTCAATACATGCTGATGCGAACTATACGTGTATGATTGGGAAGTGATATGATCAATTGATTTCCTCACAAATTACCAGATTATGGGGAGGAAGAGACGATTAATTACATTTGTTGCTTATGAACATGACCGTCTACAATATATGATCTACTGATTATTTGACAATCCTGCCTTCTTAATGACTCATTTGACTATGCCCTTCATTATTATTGGCTGTCACACACACAATATAACCATAGTCTTTCTTTCATTACTGCGTGTTTTCCTGTTATGGAGTGCAAGGAGGCTTTTTAGGCTGTGGAAATAAAGGCCAAAGCTGTCGCAGTGACGTGTACAGGGAGAATTTTTATAACCATAGTAATCAATGAAAATCACGAGAGTAGTCAAATAAGGAGTCATTAAGAAAGCTAGATCGCCAATTGCTTTATTTGTAGACGGCCACGTTATGAGTTTATTCAGTATGGAAACACTGCTAAGTGGGCAACGAAGGACCTGTGACAGGAATATGGGCATTGTGCCCTGCATTATTATTTGATTACAGAAAAAGCGTTTCAAAGACACGCTCAAGTCATCCTTGAAACATCTTAACATTGACGTAGGCGCTTGGGAGAGCCTCGCTCAGGATAGAACGGCTTGGCGTTACAGCATTAGAACGGGAGCACTAGCGGCAGAAGAATTCAGACAAGAAACTGCAAGACAGAAGCGGACACGTAGAAAAGAAAAAACATCTCAACCTCACACAGATACCTTCTATTGTTGTCAATTCTGTAAAAGAACATTTTGTGCGCGCATTGGACTTGCTAGTCATTTAAAAACGCACTATTAACTTTATTATTTTATTATTTATTGTTATTATTATTATGGTTGAGTTTTTGGTCATCGTCGATCACGACGGACGAACATCATTATTTGATGGTAATGTGAAATAATTCAATCTAGACAGACTTGACCTGCGCTTGAAGAAATATGCCTCATCGCAGCGATTATTCAATTCATACACATCTAAAACCGTTCAGAATAGGTCCGTGAGCTGAACTGTAACGGTGTCAATTATCTTGGCCGACGCCACTGACCCTACTGTGCTGGCAGGGTTCGAGCACCTATGGCGTTTGCCCAGATTGCGTTAACTTAGATTCAGTGCGTCAACATAGATTCAGTGTGTGAACTTATATAAAGTGTGTCAACATAGATTCAGTGTGTCAACTAAGAGTTAGTTCGTGAACTTATATTCAGTGTGTCAACTTAGAGTTAGTTCGTGAACTTATATTCAGTGTGTCAACTTAGAGTTAGTTCGTGAACTTATATTCAGTGTGTGAACTTAGAGTTAGTTCGTGAACTTATATAAAGTGTGTCAACTTAGAGTTAGTTCGTGAACTTATATAAAGTGTGTGAACTTAGAGTTAGTTCGTGAACTTATATAAAGTGTGTCAACTTAGAGTTAGTTCGTGAACTTATATAAAGTGTGTCAACTTAGAGTTAGTTCGTGAACTTATATAAAGTGTGTCAACATAGATTCAGTGTGTGAACTTATATAAAGTGTGTCAACATAGATTCAGTGTGTCAACTTAGAGTTAGTTCGTGAACTTATATTCAGTGTGTCAACTTAGAGTTAGTTCGTGAACTTATATTCAGTGTGTCAACTTAGAGTTAGTTCGTGAACTTATATTCAGTGTGTCAACTTAGAGTTAGTTCGTGAACTGATATTCAGTGTGTCAACTTAGAGTTAGTTCGTGAACTGATATTCAGTGTGTCAACTTAGAGTTAGTGCTATGTCCATTTCACTTTCATATATATTGTATTTTGCCATTGTCTCTTGATAAGGGTGCTTTGACTGGAACGCCGAAATCGTCTATGTTTCTATCGTTTACATTTATTAATGTTGATATATTTCCATATGTATGCCCGTGTGGCAACTCATTATGTGTCAAGAGGTACATGATAACATCTAGAGGGAATATTTCATCATCATCGTGTGTCAAGAGAGACCTGCTCACCGCTAACGAAATTATTTTATCATGATCATCATCCATACTTATCCTAATAATATTCAAAAAATACCGGAAGTGTATACCTGTAATAGCGTTAAAAAGGTAGTCTGCAAATAATCCTTTTCGTTTCTGGTCATTACTCATCCAATCAGGCATACTGGTTCTGACATAGTCAAGATGGCGTTGTAAACGAGAGTACAGTTCTTCGGGAAGCAGGTCTGACAGACTCTCACCTGCAAAGAGGGTTACAATGATTTATAAATAAATATCAACAGTTAACATCAGTTTAGGAAAGCATGTGGAAATTAGCGGCTTAATATGGTCAATATTTCTAGGTATAGCGGCAAGGAGTAAAAACATTGCCAGGTATTCAAAAACATGTACATGTTTAAATTCATCTTATGAATGAAGTTTTCCTTCCATTTCTTTCAGTGAGAATTTCTCCGTTTGTGTCCTTTCTTAAACTCCTGCTGGTTGGAGTATTGCGTTGTTGCATGGTTTATAGTTTGACTGCAGTCTGCGCCTTTTGGACCGAAACATGCGACTCCAGCATGACTTTTAAAGTTATAACAAACGACATAACCACTAGCACATTCTCAATCTCTGTCATTAACAGAAGGAATCCACGAATTTCAATAGCTCTTTTGACATATCAGCAGTAACAGTGGTTAATATGAAGAAGCCAGACTAAGGTTGACCATCGCATCACAGAAACTGACACACATATTTTTTTGGTAACAGTCTGGCTACAACGAAATTAAAAGACTAGCTTTCCTTAGACTATGGGTTTTCCCAGTGACACATTATGCGTGTCAATCTTGGATAATTAACAATACATTGAAACATAAAATAATAGCAATTGAAACAACATATCCTGCCGAAGACGGATGTGTCGGGCCATTGGCGCAAATAAAACTGCGACACAACGCATTTCCATTCTCTGGACTACATCCTTCTGGAAATCTAATAGGACCATGGTCCTGATACAAGAGATATCCAGTGGGAGTTTGAGAATGAACGCTGAAGAAGAAGAAGAAACAACATGTTACAGAAGAGTTTTCAGAATACGACTGACCAAAAAGATCACTAATAGATCATCTTAAAGGACAAGAATGTAAATTTAGATTGAATGAAAAACGAAGATCTCTAGAAAATAGCAACCGTAATGGCCACATCATGGAAAATGACATTATATAATAAACCATAAATGGGGGATGTTGTCTGGGTAAAGAAAAGGATGTAGTCCACAGAAAAAATCGACACAAGATATCGAAGACTACTTTAGCATGACACTCATCATCATCACTACGTGCCGTTTCCGCAACGAAAATTGGCTACAACAGACCTCCAACATCCCCTTTTTCTTGACTTGGTGGTGCGCTCTGCTATACTGTAATCTGTTCATCTCGTGATGTTACTCTCAAACTTGTATCCCTGCCTACCTCTTGCTCGCCTCCCCTCGACTTTACCATCAAGTAAGGTCTTCATAGCATAACACTCACAGAAACAGGCTTATTAGCTAAGTATCGGCAAGAGTTTCGAATGGATGTCAATACTGCAACATCATTTCCAGAATGTGCTACCTCATGAGGAAAGAATGGGACAGTCATTCCAACCCAAAATTCCCGCTTAGTCGTCTCTTACGACATATATGGTAAAGTAATAGTGTTGCTATTATGTGCTACACTTTCGGAAACCGACAAAAAACGCACTCCATTAGGAATGTACTTGCATCAGTACAGCAACAGAACTTTAATCCGTTTACAGAATCAAAACAGCAGCAGAACTGTAATGCGTCTACTGAATCAGTAAAGCAACAGAACATTGATGCTTTTCTAAATGATTCATTTCTAAATGATTGCCCTCAAACTCTAATATCAATAATCAATAATCGAATTAACACATATTTTGCATGCGATATTACATTTTTCATTACTAATTGATTGTACCAATTAAAATTCTAAAGATGTTACCATTGTCTTAAAGCGGCACATGTATGTGATGATTGTTCGTTAGAATTATTTTGTCCTCCTAGGAATGTAATTTACAGTAATTTAGCCATTGTTTATATTTTATGAGCCATGGCTGTGTCCTCTAATTTTACCCGAACATGTTCTAACATTGCACCATGAAAATATGTAGGAACTATAGAACTATTAGCCGTACCACTAATTTCAGAAAACATAGATACTATAGATTAGTCTTTCCCAACGTGGGCTCAAGTCACACACTGGAGAAGTTTGATTGTTTAGGGGGAGGATGGCAAGCATTCTCTAATTGTTAGGAAATAATTTAATTTTTGAATATTACAAAAATGTATATGTTACATAGCTGGCATCAGGATTTTAGAAAGACTTAGGTGGAGCATGGTAAAAAAAAAAATGGTTGGGTAACACTGCTATGGATCATTCTCAATAGAGTAAAAGCTAAGTCAGGGGGCGTACAATTTTGTTTTTTCTCTGTTACACATCAAATTATTGAAAAACTATAGAACGCACTGTAAGACAGAAAATATTCATGAAGATTGTTTGTCTTTATTATGTACAGCTAATATAAGTTATTTTTTTTTAAATCTGTTTATTTTAACTGAAAAACACTGTGTGTTGGGTCACTAGAACTAATAAACGGTACATTAAATTTCATGAGTTTTAGTCAAATGATTGTAATGTTACATATTTTGAAACGTACTATTGACATAATGCTCTCTTCTTGCCCGATGCCAAGTCAAAAGTTGGATAATTACACAAACTTCACAAGCTGCTACATAATTTAGTCATAAGGTAATTTGGATTATTACAGAAGGGAGGTTTGACTTTACGCTAACACAGAAACAGATAAAGCACTTACCTAAAAATACAACTGCCCGATTTTTATCTAATCAAACAACAGTATCTTCACCTATCACTGTTCAACAGTAATGGTAACTTATAATCAAAATTGTTGTTTACATGACCATTAAACAAATTGAGATGGTGAGTGCCACGGAGTTAAATTCTGTTCACTGAAATGACATAAACTTTCTGGTTAACAAGAACAACTTTTAGTGGTAATTGAAACGGCGTAAACTTTCTTGATTTGGAAGTGTAACGAAATTCACCTTCTATTGTTATTTTTTAACGAACAGCTGATGGACAGGGAGGGGAAGAGAGGGAGGCAGGGGAAGAAAATCCTAAATTTACAACATCAAGAATTAGTCCGAACAAAAATTGCCGTCCGAATGACTGACGACAGAGGTGTTTAGAGAACTTTATATGTTGATATCTCCACTGTGTCACCACTACGATAATAACGGATTACGGGTATTATTATTATTATTATTATTATTATTATTTATTATTACTATTATTGTTATTGTTTTTGTTGTTGTTTTTGTTATTTATTAGTGTTATTGTTATTATTTTATTATTATTATTCATCCATCTTCTCCCGTGATCCCTTGTGGGATATTGTTTCTTCCGTGCTTCCCATTGAGCCCTAAAAATGCTTATTGACTTTCTACAAGACGTTTGACTAATTATCAAATAATGTTATCTTTCTGAAAGAATTACTACTATATAGCTAATATCGTTATCGATCTGCAAGAATCGTTACAAAATATCTAATATCGTTATGTTTCTGTCGCCCCTATGTTTCAAATTATATCTTTCTAGTAAACCCCTCCTTTAGACATCGCTGTAGCCCCACCCCCTGGGGCGGTCATAGAGCCTATGTTGATAACCATTGAGTTATATAGCAAGACGTGTGCCGAGGTCGGATGTGTCGGGCCATTTGTGCTAGTAAAACGGCAACACAACGCATTTCCGTTCCCTGGACTATATCCTGATGGGAATCTCGTAGTACAATTGTTCGGCTATAAGAGGGATCCGGTGGGATTTTGAGAACGAACCAAACAAATATGGCAAGTAGCAAGGAACGTTGTACACAATATTACACCATAAAACAGTCACGGTACGATATAATTCACGGTTCGACAACCTACGGCCCGTGGGGCAGACCCGACCTGTCGACCCAAGTTACCCAGTATGCCGATCCTTAAACGAAAATCTTAACTGCTGACCGATAGTGCTCCTACATATAATCCAAGTGCTTATTTCGTGCCTGGTCTAGAACCACGTGGCTTTAATAAATTTGTATAATTTATCTGCTCCTAAATATACATAATTGTCTATTTGTTTTACAATGTTATAATGTATATTAAGTAATATTATCATAGGTAATTAGGTTTTCACATTATCCTTTTCTTTTCCTAGTCCAGCCCGCAAACAGTTGTGCAATTCTGTGTTTCCGCTTCATACCAAAAAATGTTGCCGACCTCTGATATTGATGTTTCTTCCTCTCTTGTGGTCGATCTAAATCGCCTGCAGACTAGAGGAATGCAGTCATGAGAGCGGATTGCGTTGCTGCATGATATACACCATAGCTGGGATATCTGCACCTTCAGGGCATGACATATCCGACTCACCATGATTTCTGGGCCACTTTGACCATTATGGAATCGTCCAGTTAACTTCACCACAAGTTAACCACCATAGTCGCTTTTTACGACATAACTGGTAGGTAACAGTGTCACAGTTCTTTGCTCCCCTTCGGACCCCTGGAACACACAGGTAATGAGGATGCGAAAGTGAAATCAGACAAGATCAACTACTATGATAGTTATGGCGAAGAACATGCATATATTCTCCAGACATCCCTGGTGCATAACGTGCCCAAAAATAAGCTTGTCTATTTCTATGTCTATTTATGAGTCCGGTTCCGGTTCAAGACGGAAGTAGTTGTGTTCTTCCTACTTGCTATCCTCAGTTGATCTGCGTCCCAATAAGCACAATCGTAAAACATCCATTATTCCTGAAACAGAGGTTTATTGATTCTTTATGTGATGGAAGACTGTTTTAAACATACAAGAACTAAAACTGCAGGAAGCGGACCGCAACACATGGAGAATCAAAACCATTGCCCAATGTGCCGCTTACGACATGAAAGGAACAAACAAACTAACGTCTGTTATTATAAAGTAACCCCCATCGACATATTTGTCTCTCTTAGCATCTCTTCTTTGTCTTTCTAGCTATAGATACTACTTATTTATTGTCCAAAGTAAGGTAAAGGTATGTCCCATTGCAGTAACCTGCCGTCGGGGATGAAGATAACTCTTCATGTGATAAAGCCGCAGCAACTATTAGGTGGGTGTCCAGTTCCCTTCATTGCTGTGTTTACCTCCCCTAACTAATGTGTCAGGTACTCATTTACAGCTGAGTCGACTGGAGGAGTGGTCGTGTCAAGCGAGAAATCACAACCAGGATTTGTTTTTGTCCGGACGTGGTTTTGAACCTGGCACGCTGTAACCCGGTGATAGTAAGCAAACTAACTATGAACTAGGCTACCACGCCTATTGTCCAAGACTAGCATCCATATGTTAGAATCTGTGTTACGAAGCTCTGAAGAACTCTCTTCCTCACATCTATTAACAGTAACATTAAAAAACAATAAAGGTAGCTTATCCTCTACAGGATTTAGCCATCAATCCAGCATTATTTTGGTTGTATTGATTTTCTTGGCAGTATTTACGCTTTGTAGTATGCCATCTCAAACACCCAGTTTTAAAATCCCTTCCTTCAGCTCCTTAACGGGAAACATGCAGTATTTGACAGTTTGCAATTGCCTTCTAAAAGGTCCAGATGCACAATTGCCTGCTGCGGGTCTTGAACTCGGTACTTTGGTAGTCAAAGACGCGCACACAACCATACCGCCACATAGCCAGCCAGCGACATATTACATTATATTCTTCATTTTTATAATTGTTGCTTTTGCATTCCATATTGTTTCTTTTCTCTGTTGAACTTCTTTCATTTTATGGCAATACAGTAAGTATATTGTTTTCATTAGAAACATTTTTCTAAAAACGTGAGCCAAATAATGTAGATTTTAGTACTTTTTATACCATAAATTGTTGTTTTAATGAGAGGGGGCTGAAACATTTTGTACATAATTAAGCTGAAGATGGGGAGGTCCTTAAATTATTGTCAGGAAAAAGGGGGGGGGATATTATTTAACCCAATGAAATGGCAATGAACCCAATGAAATTACACCCTCTGCCATGTCTAGATTGTTCAAATAATTCTAAATATGTCTACTACCTTACCAAGTGGTAACATCTGGCATTCAGCAAGAGCCGTTAGCGTGTAGGGGTTAGTGAGGTCAAGCTCAAATATAGCACTGTCGCTATCAGTGAAGGCGAATTTGCTGTTCTGCGGGATCCACTCCCAAACCTTATCGTAGGGTACGTGAATTGTCCCAAAGAGGTAGGCTGGCGGTGAGCGGTGAACAGTCCACAGAAATGAATTGATACCTCGCTCCTGAAAAGATAGAGAAGTTTAGATTTTGCTTTGAAAAAGTGCTTTTGATAAAGTGATATTTAGATGTTAAGAATGATGTCTTAATGTATATATATATATATATATATATATATATATATATATATATATATATATATATATATATATATATATACTGATGTAAATGAATGACTAACGGGGTACGCTGGAAACGAAACGCGTAATAATATTTTTTTAACAGGTATAAATGAAATATATATATATATATATATATACGATTTGGTGTCACACGGATGGTAGGCTGTACTGAATCTCCTACAGTTCGTAACACTTGTCAATGTTATGTCTTGTTTAGTAAAAATATATCTCTTATGCGAGGAGTGCACTTTTTAACCGCGGAAGATAGTCCAGTTTGGTTATATCAGAGCTTTACAACCATAAAAAATAGTGGATATCGCGGTTCTGGTAAAACAACTACCACGACCTCCAGAGTTAGTGTTTTTTTCCAGAACATTGAGACATACTAGAAGTCAATGAATTTATAGTTGGGAAATTGAATATGGCTAGCGAAGACGTGCTGAAGTTGCTTCACAAGCGCCTGCTGGTTGTGTACAATCCGATAGATGAACTTGGCTGCGAATAAGGAAAATCGATATGAAGTGTGGCCAGAGTAGGAGCGAGGAACTGTTGAATAGAATGGAGTACATACGTATTCTGTATGCTAAGGTAACCATTGTTACCACGACAACTAGAGGGCGTTACCCAAATGTAGTAACTAAGTTGTTAATCACGAAGCAATACCTTCTGTTCTACGCACTACAATCTACTAAGTTGTAGAATTTTCTTCTTCTGGGTTCTTTCTCACATTCCTGCAGATTATCCGGATGCAGTCCGGAGAATGAAACGCGTTGCGCCATGGTTTATGGCTTAGCTATGATATCTTCGTTTTTCATCAAATGCCTCTCCGAGAGTTAAGTATTCGGGGTATGAATTAAGGTCTGCAGAAACCTTCATAGCATCACATAGGAAACAAGAGCTTCATCGCTCGTAACTCTTGAAGATGAAACAACATAGGCATATTTTGTTGGTGCCGTGAAGACATGATAGCTATTCGTGTTGCGTGATACCATGGTTGCTGGTGCAGCTCTCAGTATCTCCATCTTCACCTCTAGTGATTGTTTGAGTAGGACTGTGGTCCTGCTCGAAGTCAGGGTTGACCCAACCAATCTTAGCTTCTAGCCTCTGTTGTATGGACTAAACCCCATCTCAATTTCAAGGAGTTAACCTCAATGGGGAACAGACCAATAAGGTTTCGCTCCTGCTCTGCGTGATCACACTGGCCTTTTCCAGCGCCATTATTTTTGAACTGTTTGTGATACTTATTGTGGGACTTTGTAATAATTTCAAGAAGATTCGAGGTTACAATATTCCGACTTAGAAATGGAGATTACATACTGAACTATATCACATGTACAATATGCTGAAGCTTGGATAGGCAAAAATGTATTATAAATAAAATTATAGAAAATTAGCATGGTTCGGACATATATGCAGGCACGATTTCTTGTCAAAATCAATACTGCAGGGAACTGTCGAGGGTGGAAGAATCAGAGTAGGTCAAATAAAGGCATGGACAGACTACATCACGTAATGGACAGGACAAGATATTGCCACACTCATCCGCATCGCTGAGGATAGAATTCACTGGAGGACTCTGTGTGTTGAAGCATCCAATGATGTACCCCTACGACCCTGAAGGTTTACGTGGTTATTGATTGATTGATAGAATGCTACATATACTGTTTGGCTCGAAAACATGGACAGTGAACAAACAAGTAGAAGAAGTATTGGATGTCTTTCAGATTTGCTTATATAGAAGAATAGGGGCAACTTCATGTAAAACGAAGAAAACACATAAAGGGATTTTGACACATTTCGTATGAAAAGAAAAAAGAGAGCTATTAAAGGAAGTCAAAATCAAACAAATAAAGTATTTTGAACATAATGAAAGACATGACACTTTGTTGAATATCTTACTTGGTGGTTGAGGGGAGACGATAAAAAGGTAGGCAGAGATACATTTTGGGTGGGGGGGGGGATATCACGAGATAGATATGTTAACAATCTAGCAGATTGTAGCACCACAGAAAATAACAGTCGATGGTGATCTGTTGCAGTCAATCTTCTTTGCGGAAACCTCATTTGACGATAATAATTATCTGATTGTGAAGTCAGATTTCTCAAATATATTCCTAAACCTTATTTAAAAGTCAAATTTTGATTTATTTGTTGAAATCCCAGGAGAAAATGATCACAGTGAGTGTCCGCCCCTTCATTACTCAACAAATTTCCCTGCAGGCTGGACAGAAATCTGGAGAGAGTACAATTGCCCACTCTATCAAACTGTATGATTTGAGTCAGTTCTCTGATTACTTGTACTACTTTCACCACACAATTGCTTATTTGTACATTTTAGCAATAACACCTGCCATCACAAATGTAGACTAACAAAAACAAAATTACTTAGTCACCCACGGAGAATAGGATGAAACTGTGACCGTCGACGATACTATAAGACCTGTGTACAGAATATGTAGGTCTAATCGTGATCTGAAATGTCCATTTTGATTATTTCCGTGCGTTTCGTTGGTTATGTTTAGCATGTGACTTCAAGTATATAAATAGTGATCAACGAAAACCACAATAATAATAAAAAACGTAACAAACGAAGTCCTGATTAATTCTGCACAAAGGTCTTCTACCGCTACGGGTCTCGATGAAACAGCCATATATGTGACTTTGCTAATAGGGAAATTTCTAAAAGATAGTATTCATTTTAAAAAAAGACATTTTTGGGGAAAATAAATCACCTAATTTTCAGTAATTTTTATCTTAAAGGGGAGGAGGTAGAATTAATTTGTAGTGCTAGACACAGTATTTTATTTTTCAAAAGGAAAACAGAAATTGAATCCACTAAACCACTACCGACCCTTTCCCAAATCTACGAGATTGAGATAATTACGTAAAAATTATAGCGTGTTTGACAAAACTCAAGAAGCAACGAAACAATCAATAATCGAAAACATAAGAATTCACAAAAACAAATATTTACATTCAATTAGAATGTGACAGACTGCGGGCTAGCAGAGAGGTGGACAAGGACAAATTGTCAAAGAATAACACTAAAGTGGGCTGTCCTTTATTTTACTTAGTTTAAAAGAAAATGAAAAAAAATACCAACTTGTTGACAAATTTTGTGTCGCAAAATAGGATAAAAACTGGATTAGTAGCAAAATATTTGCGGCAAAAGCGTGAATATTCATGAATGTTTAGGAGGATTGTGATCCAAAATACGTCCAAAAAACGTGAATGTAACAGATTGTAATCAAACTTGGGTGATCCGCCGTTCATTTGGCAGTAACCATGAAACATCTCAGCAATGTAACGAAGGATTAATCGTGGAACTGTCCATGGAGTAGGACATGGTTCCTCGAACACTGTTGCTTTTGTAAAAGTATGTTTGAATGCAAACTGTACAACGAAATGTCGGGAGCAATCGTCGCATGTTGGATTTATTAGGAGCTTCTATGTTATTGTCAAAAGTGTTAGAGCGAAGTTGTGTGAATTACACTGTTTATAGATAGGATATTATAATTAGGAATGAGTAGAGAATGGTTGTGACAAAATGTTACATGTTGGAAGTAAAATAACAGCAGAAAGGTTATTAATCTGTTTAAAGAACTTTAATTAATTAGATATGTTTTTGTGTAGGTCGTCGAAAATGTCACCACTTGTATGGTTCAACTTTGATGGAATAATTTTAGACAGAATATTATTGTCCCAGAATATGAGCTATTCTGATGGTTTGGCCAAAGAGAGAAAGGGTCAAACAGGGTGATGTAATCTGGGGGACAGAGGAATCTCTCATACGAAAATTATGCCTTAGAATATAAGTAAGGAAATTGAGAAGTTGCATTCTCAAGCGTCGTCATATGTTCAATTAAGCAGAGCATTGGAAATGTGAGTGTGTATTACTCACCACTGGGGAGTTCGTTTAGTCAATAGTTAGGGTTCTGAGAGGTTGTTAGATCTCTCCATCGTCATTGATAGCACAGTGTTATATAATGGTGAATTTGGTGCCTATGCATGAATCAGAATGGGAGTTGAATTTGCAAAGGAGTTGTTTGAAGCTGTGTTGACTGAAATTGCCATGTATTTTTATGAAGCCTCATCAGCTGATGTTTCAAAGTTTTTAATTTGAAGACTTAACAGTTCCTGCCTTTTTTGAAGTCTTATTTACCAAGTGTGCCTGTGTGAAAAGTTACTCAACTTTCGAACCTGTTCCGGGATATAACCAAAATGAGACCATGAATTTGAATGAACCTGCAGTCTTTTCGTGAAGACGTCAAAGAACATGACGTACAAACAACACAAAATAAATCAAAACATACTATGATAATATGAAACTATACAATGAAAGAACATATGCAATATGAGATTCATAACTATGAAGTGGAATGTATGTATACTTGAGACTAGTCATAAAACGATGACAGTGCCAGGTTAGAGTGCAAGATGACACTACGTTCTGTTTAATACGTTGTTAGAGCTGAAGAGTATTACGTGAAAAACGGTGATTTTTTTTCAATACAGAAATATAATAAAGCACAACGCTGTGTCTAAAACAGTAGGTATTATTTTTGAGTCTGAAGATGACCAAGAATATATGTGCTCGGCGTATATTATGGTAGAATATATTGATCAAGAAACCACGAATTTTCAAGACAACATTGACTACACCATCGACTATTCAACTTTCCCTTGTTGCAGATTCCCTTTAAATATTTTTTTTCTGTGGCGGACTCCCAAAGAATTTCAGATTTGAAGATGTTCAGGAATCAATTATCTGTATGTTAACGATATAGTAATGATTTTAAAATATTATTCATGGAGATAAAGATTCAAGGAAAAAACCCTCGGTAGACTAGACTAAGACTTAGATGGTTATATATATCAACAACTTTCTAAACATGACGCTGGAAGATGCTGGACAGAGTACACAGAGCCGAGATGCTTACATAGTGGCAGTAAGGACAAAGTTGTGTGAAGGATACGTCACATATATAGGCAAAACGATGTAATAAACAATGTCTACAATAGCTAAATGTCATGATAATGTGTAATGCAGGATCTGAGGGCAGTGACCTGGATATCGAGGGCACCATGATGACCATCACCATAAAAGTAGGTTCTTTGTATTTTATTGCATGAAGATGTCTACAGAAAAGTGCTTTCGTTTGAAAGACAGCTTCAAATCATGAAGATGTCTACAGAAACGTGCTTTCGTTTGAAATACAGATTCAAATTCCACAAACAAAGCTATAAAAGCTTTTTTTAAATCATGGTGGGCTTGGGAAAGACATATTACCAGAAAATGGGAAACGGCGGAAAGTGAATTGAGAACCACGAAATAAATACATCGAATACCAACAATATGAATATCAATACATTCATAACTCATTTGATTTTTTTGATTATTCAATCAATATTTGACTTTATGACCATAAATCAATGCCATACAATTATAATATAACATTAACTCACACAGTGAAAAAACTTAGTTAAAAGATCTTATTTTATAAGTACGCAGAAACTCACTAATTGTTGTTAAGCAAATACAAAACACCTCTCATAGTGAGATATGTCTCTTTAAACTCTAACTTAAATCTAATGTAAGCTTTCAACAATAAAAAATAATACATGTCTCAGTTCAGGTAATCAAGTCAACGATCCCAAGGATAGACTCTGACTCACTATAGTTGTTTTATCCCTGTTATCCTTAAAAAACTATTTCGTGAATATCGCCTGCACATATATATAAATCAGTTTCATTCTTTCCTTTAAATATGTCTCTATCTGTAATGTTGTCTCTTGAATAACCACCACGTGACAGAGAGGAAGACCGTGAAGAAGGTGGATTGAAGGAGTTACCAACATTCTGAGACATCAAAATATTTCTGCATATCAAGCGACTAAAGTGGCATACCTTGAAAACCGATAGTAATTCAATTCTGAGTTACAGAAAAAACAGAGAAAAGACAACAGATAGTCGGGCAGGCAGGCAAATAGACAGACAGACAGTCGGGCAGGCAGGCAGGCAGATAGACAGACAGACAACAGTTGGGCAGGTAGATAGACAGATATTCGGACACGCAGGCAGATAGACAGACAGATTGTCGGGAGGCAGGCAGGCAGATAGACAGATAGATGTTTGTTTGTTTGTTTTGCGTTCGCTCCATTGTAACCATCACGAATATCCGTGCGATTTCCGCCGGTAGCGTGATTACGTTCTTCCACCGTTATGCGCCTTGTAGGCCTAGCACATCCGATTTCGGCATGCCTTGACAATTCGGGTGGGCTACCCTAGCCTTTGACAGCCTCAATATCTGTCTCCAGGCACGTGTAGTGGCGACTCTTCGCCCAGACGATTTTTGCTCTCGTCTGACTCGTACGAGGTGTTTCACTGTCTATGAACTTGCCTCGTGTAATTGGACGTGCTGTGCCTGTGCCCATTGGGTACTGAACCGTTTCTCATCCGTGAGCCTGGTTCCTTAAGGGGAAGAACTCAACAGAGGAGTTGTACCCTGACTCATTCGCCCTCTTAGCCGAGGTGTCATTCACCGACATCGTGTACCCCTTGTCCAAGTTCGAGTCTCACACCACGCGTTTGAGATCAAAGCGTTCTCGAGCTGAGCGTCCTTGTCCCAATAGCGCCTGAGCCCATCAGGTACTGAACCATTTCTCTCTTCAAGTGTATTTCCGTTGTAGGAAAACCTGACAATAGAGTTGGGCCAGGGCTAAATCGTTGTCCCTTTTGTGCCTGAGCCCATCGGGTACGGAACCCTTTCTCTCTGCGAGTGTACTTCCGGTATAGGAAACCTTGACAGTAGAGTTGGACCAGGACTACCATCGTTGTCCCTTTTGTGCCTAAGCCCATCGGGTACAGAACCCTTTCTCTTCGCGAGCATATTTCCGGTTTAGGAAGGCTCGACATTAGAGTTGGGTTAGGTCTTCTTGCTTTACCAAACGCCAATGAATGGGTCTGGGTCTCTGCCTGTAAGGAACACAGGTAACTCGTCTCGAGCTGACGGAGCTAGTAGTTCCCCTTTCCTAGGAACTTTTCACTTTCTATTTGCAGTTCGCGCTGCCCTCTAGCGCTGTTCTGCCCTTTCATTGTTTCATTGTACTCGGTATGAAATCTATTTGTCTCTCGCCATGCAATTACCTTTACGTGCATTTTACATTGGTCGCCCCTCCAATGTTCGGACTGGATTGACTAGCTTCGCTGTATGTCGACAGTGTCGCTGTATGTGGTGATGCTGGTGGTGTCGGAGATATTGTCTGTCTCTTGTGCAGTCAAATCACTTTCCATCTGCTACCTCCACATTCTCGGACACGATCCCCAAATGATTTTGCCAGAATCAGCTCGAGCTGCTGTATTTCTGTTTCCAGGGTGCACCGCGTGGAGGTACATTTGGGATCTTGGCTATCTGCTAACCCTGGGTCCGCCTAGAGCAATGCGTTCCCTTTGCACCCCAGACAGATAGATAAATAGAATAAACCATTCTGTCTTTTGTAGCTCACATATATCCATGGGGCTGTGATTCTAATGTTGTTTCTCTGGACGTATCTGTGTATAAATGTCTCATACTCAGGACCAATATCTCCTCTAAGATAAGAGAGCCCCTGAGCAAAAATATATCTCCATGTGCTGACATACATTGAACACCATTATTCTGGACAAACCTTCTATCTAAACAAAGGATAATATTCTTCAGCATATTCTATTTAAACCAGTTATTTTACACATAGCTAATCATAGAACGGTGTAGTTATAATCACTTCTGTAAAGTCAATCCTTCTAGGACCATCTGTCTTGTTAGTGAAAGTGGCTGTTCTTAGTCAGATGGGAATTCACATGACGTAGTGTCCAACTTCCGAGGCCGACAAATGAAATCACATCAGTGAAATCACCACTGACCAGCTCAAGTGAACTGGACAGTTCATTAATCTTTGACTCCCAAGTTTACCCTTTGACCTCCCTTCGTGATTGATTGCACGGTAGTGGTGAGTTGACATTGGGTGATAGTCGGACATAGTTTGTTCCTAGACAGTAGATTTTAAAATAAGGGGAGGTGGGAGGATTCGGGTTCAACTCCACCAACATAGGAAATCGAAACATTACTATTAGTACTATCTAACAAGCCAAACCTGTATCATGAAGATAAATATAGAAAAGACCGAAGTAATGAAGATAGGAAGATCATAACAATACAACAATATATATATATATATATATATATATTGGAAACCACAGACGTAAATAAGTGACAGATTTCACATACTTAGGAAGCAATATAACAACAGACGGCACGAGCAGTAAAAAAAAATAATACAATTGGTGTAGTACAGCATATCAAGCCCTAGGACAAGACACCAATCTTCAATTACAAAAAAATATTGATTTAAACACCAAAATAACACTATTCATAACGACTATTATATCAACAATATGCTGCAACAGTGGACAATGACAGCACAAGACAAACATACTGAAAAACCATGTTTGCCTAGAATCCTAGGGATATCACTAAGAGACAGAATGAGGACATTAGACAAAGAACAGGCACCAACCCAATCTTGTAACATATCAAGAGACAACAGATCAAATGGTTTGCACACATCAGCAGACTACCATCAGACAGGGTACCACAGAAAGATATGCTACACAGATACAGTGAAGGTAGACCTAGAGGGCGGTCACGAAAACGATGGGCCACGGAGATATAAGAGGGAACAAATTTCACAATATACGAGGGCCATCTCCAGAAAACACTTCTACCCCTGAAGCTGAAAGGCAGTAAAGGCTTTAGCGAATAGATAGACAGATAGACTATTAATATAGTACTAGATTGTCGGGTTCAACTCCATCAACATGAGAAATCTGAACATTACTATTAGTACAGTACAAGGAATTTAGGCAAAGAACGATGAACCCCACATCTCAACTCCTCTCCCTTTCCCAGCTTCACGATTACCCCCAAAAAGATATCCAAAAATATTACGAAAATGCGTGAATTACCTTTTTTTGTTTTTTGTTTAAAGGAAAAAACCCACCTTACCGAAGGCGTAGCTTCGTCCCATGTTTCTTGCAGAGATATAAGTGTGAATGATAGTAAAGGTGGTAGAATTTGGAATATTAATACAAATGTGTGTGAATGTTTATGTATTCCACACGCGCGTACATAAGATCAAGATTCTAAAATCTCACTCTAGTAAAGACGCTAATAATTAAAAATACTTCATAAAACCCCATCAACAAGTGCATAACGGATGACCACGGCGATCATGGTTCAAATCTTTTTTCTTTCGTTCTCATTCTTCTGCGTACATTTTCAAACTCCTCCAGGTTATCAGAATATAGTCCAGAGAAAGATATGGGTTGTGTAATGAATTTGGATGACTATGCATCATAAATTGGCCGGACATATCCGACTTTTCGTACCCTAATTGCTTGTTCGGTCAGCTTCTTTTTAAAAATGCGTTTTGTCCTACATGTTCAATATAATTCGAATGCTCTTACAAAATAATGTTTTCTTGAAAAACGGATAATTTGACTATTATAATTTGACACATTATTAAATAAAAACCTTTACATAAAATAGTCAGTGGAGACAAAAAGACATCCTCTGTTGAGTTTATTAAACAGGTAAAGCTAGGAACAGGGTTCCTTGTTCGATTTCAGTTTTGCGCAATGAGTACATATAATTAATCTATTAAAGGAATATTGTTACTTCAATATGGCCGTATGGTTAGAATGCCGTTCTCAGACCCGGGTTAAATTCACGATTATGACAGGATTTTTTTTCTTTCGGAGGTACAATCAAAATCCTTCATGTACATGTCACGTCGTCCGTTATGGCTAAGCGGCCTTTATTTCCACAGCCCATATAAAACCTCCCTACACTCTTTCACAGGAAAACATGCAGTAATGAAACATTATAGTAGAAATATAACCAAAGTTTGATAATTCTTTAAAAGAAAACCACTGGATCTAAAAGAAAGCTAGTGGAAAAAATTGTCCTTGAAAAGTATAATGTTCACAATGAAATTATCCATCATTCAAAATTGAACTTGCATATATTTTGTGCATTTTATTCAAAATATACTCAAGTTTGATTGAATATGCCCATATTAACCTTAATTACGAACACATATATAATGTGTAATATATATATATATATATATATATATATACATAATTTGAGATCATATACATAATTATTGAGTAATTTTTTGGCTGAAACACATACGTTAATAGAGACATACCTACCTAATTACATATATACAAAATACAAAATGCTTGCTCGCATGTAGTGTTCGTGGTTTTCTTTCCAATTTCATTTTGATACATGAAACTTGTGGATAATTTTGAATCAAACGCGCGCACTCTAAATTAGTGGTTCTCAAACGAGTTTAGTCCATGGCTCCCTTTGGGACTCACCTGGTGCTAAAATAAGTAGTCATTGGTTTTATTTACATAATCTAGTCACTAAGGTTTAGTAATCGTTATTATCGTTATTGCAATAATTTTTGTTTAACGTTAGGACCGTAGATAAGGGAGGCGGGTGTTGGGAGTTAGCAAATTTGAACATAACGTTTAGTACTAGGAACTTATCATCCAGATGTCGGTGAAATCACCTTCCCCCCCCCCCTTTGTTTTTTAAAGCGATATTTTGTAAAAAAAAAAAAAAAAAAAAAAAAAAAAGGCTTCAAATTTTTTGTTTAATAATGAAATGTACACACGAAATCGGACTAAAACATATTTTATTTTTTTTTAAAACTTCCGCTCCCCCCAGATATGGCTGGAGCCCCCTAAATTCAACATTTTTCTTCGTGGCCTCCCTGTACGTCTCCATGGCACCCTGGTGGGTGGGGGTAGCACATCGTCCAAGCTGAGAACCATTGCTTACAGCATACATAAAGCAACTGAAATAGACGTCATAAGAATAACTAGCGTTAGAAAGCTCTAGACTAGACGGTAAAAGAGTGAAGGTTGGGATCGAAATGTTCCGATATGAAGAGGCAATGTAATTTCAAAGCCATTGAAACTTGGCAAACATTCAGCTTGACAATGATTATCGTAGTCACTTGTGTACAGTGACCCCGAGTGAGATTGGCCAGCAACGACTGGACGTCTGACGAGGGTAAACAAAGGCCGCACAGAGTGCCATGGCACTCCAGTTAGAAGTAAGGTTGGTTTGTTTTGTTGAGTAGCGTCTGACACGTTATTATGGGATACAGAATGCGTCAAATATGCGGAAAGTAAAGATTTTCCGATGATGGAAATCCGGAGTCTAAATCATAGATTTGTTAACTTTTTTCTTCTGACCTTTTTCGTTTATCATTCAATTTCTTTCTCTTTAATTTTTATGCATAGACATTTCTTCTTCCTTTACGTCTTTATTACACTCCTGCAGATTAACAGAATTTAGTCCTGAGAATTGTATGCGGTGTTACGGTTTACAGATTGGCTTCGATATCTACACATTTTAGCCTGACACATCCACCTTCAGCGTGAAATATGGGCCAATTTGACCCTCTCGGGGATGGGACAGCCAACCCCACACCGCCGTAACATTTTACAGCATGCATATGTTGCTGGGGAACAACCAACTTCTGAATCTGCACTATGAAAGAAATCTGAAATGAATATTGAAAGAAATCTACGACAAAGTCCTCTCCAGAATAAAGAAAATTTAGAGATAGGTAAAGAAGGTTTACTAGTTATTGGTAACACAAACAAATCGACGTTTCGATCACAAGGCTTTGTAACAAAAACACAACATAAAAGTCGACGAGTAAGAAACGGCGCTGATAAATTCGAGACGAGATAAAAAAGACATAAATTTAAAAAATCCGAAAGAGTATAAATGATGTTTAAAAACTATGATAGATATATCCCGTGTCAGAAACCTGCCATCGTGGAAGATAATTTTTCATGTACTAAGCAGTAGCAACTATTAGGTGGGGCGGTCAGTTCCCTTCATTGCTGTGTTTACTCCCCCCAACGCATGTGTCAGGTACGCATTTACAACTGGATCGACTGGAAGAGCTATCGTGTCAGGTCGAAATGTTGAACTGAAAATCTTTGTCTTCCCGAACGTGGTTTCGAACTTTGCACTATGTAACTCGATGACAGAAAGCAAACGTACTATCAACTAGACCACCATGCGCATCTATGGATAGACATGAAATAAAACCAAGCAGAAAGTTGATAGAATATCACGCCATTTCCATAAAACAAATAGGACAATTACAGAACATAACAAAATTAGAATACTGTCCAGCAAATCGCATTGCAACCTACAGTCACACTGAGAGAAATTTACACGTGTCTTGCGAAAGCTCGGGAAAACACCAGCATAAAATAGAATGTCAGAGAAATACCAAGATAGATATGAAGTACAACTCTACCGCCTGGGATAGTCAACAAGAGTAACGTGTACTCTCTCTCTCTCTCTCTCTCTCTCTCTCTCTCTCTACGTTCTACTAGCATCATCACCTTTATCATGGTCATCATCTTGGTTACATCTACAATATGAATAACAAGCATAAATGAAATAATAAAGTTATCAATGATCGTGGTCGCCCACTTACGACATTTATTTTCGGCGATGACTGTACATGCAGTGCTGGATTTACTTATAAGCTAAACAAGTTATAGCTTAGGCCTCCCCCCCCACTTTCTTGGGGGCCCCAAAAAAATTTAAATTTCACTATCTATATATATTCTTAACCGTTAAAAAGCCCCATATCTCAAATAGCTTAGGGCCCCATAACTCAAATAGCTTAGGGCCCTATCAAGTCTAAATCCGGCGCTGTGGAGTTAAGTAGTAATCGTTTTTTCCCCCGTTTGTTTTCATTCTATATATCTATCTATATATTTTCTAAACCATTTGTTGCTTGTCAGGAGTAGAAGAGTTTTGTTGGAGATGGCCTTCGTGTGTGCTTGAGTATATTATGGAATTTGTCGCCTCTTTCGATGGTCATCGTTTTCGTGGTCGACCTCTAGGTCTGTTTTCACTGTATCTGTGTAGCATAGCTTGCTGTGGTATGCTGTATGGTGGTAGTCCGCTGATGTGTGCAAATCATTTGATCTTTTGTCTCTTATATATTTCAAGATTGGGGCGGGGCCGGTTCTCTGTCTAATGTCCTCATTCCTCATTATGTCTCTTAGCGGATATTACTAGGATCTGCGAAAGCATGCCATTTCAGCTGTCACAAGTTTACGTTTTGTCTTGTGCTATCGTTGTCCATGTTTGGTATTGGTAAGTTAGAGTTGACGTAAGAATCGTTTTGAATAGTGTTATTATGGAGTTTAAATCTACCTTTTTGTTTATAAAAATTGGTCTCATTTGCCCTAGGGGTTGGTATACTACATCTAGTATGTACCTCTTTGCTGCTCTTGCCATCTGTTGTTATATTTCTTCCTAGGTATGTTCCTAGGTATGTTGTGAATTCTGTCACTTGTTTAAGTCTCTTTTCCAATTCCAATATATATATATATATATATATATATATATATATATATATATATATATATATATATATATATATATATATATATATATATATATATATATACAAGTATGAAAAATCAAGTTAAAACACAATCTTCTTTTATAGAAGATCATTTCTTAATTGGAACGTGAAATGTCAGATCACTACAACGATGGGAGGATTGAAAACGTAATGAAAGAAATGAAGAGACTGAAAATAAGTATTCTGGCAAAAGTAGAAGAAAGAGCAAACAAAGGTCTCAGTTTGAACACCGAGAAAACAGGTAAATGTTACATCTAAAACATCTAACCCTTCTAAATGTAACATCAGGGTCAACGGGACAGTTCTAAAACAAATAGACAAATTTAAATATTTGGGCAAAATTATTACTTCAGATGGTAGATACGTCACTGAGATAAAAAAAAAAAGTCGAACAGCACAGGCAAAATCAGCATTCAAGAAGATATGGAACATCTTGTGTAATAATTCATTATCAATAGAAGCAAGAAAGAACATACTAAACTGTTACATAGAGCCCATACTGTTATATAGTAGTGAAGCATGGACAATTGACAATATTGCAAGAAGACATCTGGAGGCCACAGAGATGCGGTTTTGTAGAAGAATGTTGAAAATATCATGGACAGCTAAAAAAGAGTAATGCTATAATTCTACAACTGGTCAACTCAAATTGAGAACTTATTAACTGTATTAGAAGACAATCACAGTTCCTGGGTCATGTCATGAGAAGAGGTGGGCTGAAGAAAATCGTAAGAACAGAAAAGATCGAGGGTAAGAGAGACAAGGAAAACAACGTGAGAAAATGTTGGATGGCTTGAAAGCTTGGCATGATGCAGAATCATCAGAAACTATATTTAAATGTATAACAACCAGAGGATTGTGAAGAGACATGATCGTCTACGCCGGAATGCATGGTAACAATGAATGAATGAATATATATATATATATATGTGTGTGTGTGTGTGTGTTTCTTTCTGCTCTTCTTATCTTCATTACTTCTGTCTTTTCTATATTTATCTTCACGTTAAAAGTTGGCATATTTGATGTAATCTGTCTATTTGTCTTTGCAGTTGCTTTACTGATGATGCTAGTAGTGTTTGGTCGTCTGCAAATAGCAATTCGTTTAATTTATCCTCCAGGTTGTTTACTTCCGTTGTCTTTGCTACTTTACAGATGTGATCTGTAAGTGTTATGAACAATAGGGGGATAGTATACATCACTAGCTCACTCCCGGGTGAATTTGAAAATTATCGGATGTGGCTGTGCTCGTTCTTACTGTTAATTGACTATTGGCGTATATGCTCTGACATAGGCTTATCAAATGTTGGGGAACTCCATATGTCCATACGTCCATAGTTGTGCTCTATCCACTCTATCAAAAGCTTTCTCTTGGTCTTCGTTTTCATTAATGGTTACTAAACCCAGAAGTTGAGACGAGATGAAAGAATTGCCACAACACGCCCTAGTCAGCTCTTTTCATCTCATTTCCGGGTTGGATATTAGTAGAGACTGTCACTGACTGAGACACCAGTTTATACTTTGTTACCATAGCAACCGATGCTTACAAATGGCGTCGTCCAAATATCACCGCCGATAAGAGAAAGCAATGCTTGACTCCGGACATTGTGAAAGTGGTAGTTGGTGTCTGCGGTATATTTTTGAAGTAGTTTTCGACCAGTAAGTGGTTTATTATTGAAGAGTTAAGTTTGGTTCAAATAAAATCATGTCAAACGGTGCATGACTCTTTGATAGCCAGATTTAGAGTTCGAGTACTTTGATTCATCGCTGAACGTTGCCACGTAAGCCTACATACAAACGCTATACAATTTTGGAAATTGTTTTTTTTTATGCTCGTGGTAGTCATATATGTTATCTAGGATGTACTATCTCAAATGAAAGTTTTCTATTAAAGTTGGTTAAACAAATTCAACAAGCCTTCCTTATCGATCTTCGATGTCAGTCAGTTCCTCTTTTTCCAAATTTGGCACATAGGTGGATGTCATATTTCTCCATGCCTGTCGGTCAGTTGCCAGAGATTGCAGATCTTGTGAATTTCTGTCTGTTGATGTTAATTCATTCATAAATGTTCTTCTGAGCTTTGTTTTTGGTCTTCCCTGTTTTCTTTACCCGTCTTGTGTCCACATGAAGACTTGTCGTGGAATTCTGTCTTCTTTCATTCTAAGTACGTGACCGATGTATGTCCAGCGGCGTTTTCTGATGATGTTCGTCATATATTCTTGTTTTGTTTCCTCTCTTAGTATGTCGTTTGATTTGATGTCATTCCAATTATTATTTGTGATTTTTCTGAGGCATATATTCTCGAAGGCAACTAACTTCTTATCCTTTATTGCGATAGATTTCCAACTGTCACATCCATATTCTTCGATGTCGTTACATAGTAATTTTAATCAGATCATCCCTAGGTATTCCGTAGGTTAATGAAAAATAGAGGCCCAGCACCGAGTTTCCCAATACATATCAATATCGTGGAAAAGAGACAGGTAAACTTATTCTGCTCCCTTCCTTCCAGACAGGTGAACTTATTCTGCTCCCTTCCTTCCAGACAGGTGAACGTACTATGATCCCTTCCTTTCGGACAAGTGAACTTACTATGCCCGCTTCCTTCCGGACAAGTGAACTTACTATGCTCCCTTCCTTCCGGACAAGTGAACGTACTATGATCCCTTCCTTTCGGACAAGTGAACGTACTATGATCCCTTCCTTTCGGACAAGTGAACTTTCTATGCTCCCTTCCTTTCGGACAAGTGAACTTACTATGCTCCCTTCCTTCCGGACAAGTGAACTTACTATGCTCCCATCCTTTCGGACAAGTGAACTTACTATGCCCCCTTCCTTCCGGACAAGTGAACTTACTATGCTCCCTTCCTTCCGGACAAGTGAACGTACTATGATCCCTTCCTTTCGGACAAGTGAACTTTCTATGCTCCCTTCCTTCCGGACAAATTAACTTACTATGCTCCCTTCCTTCCGGATAAGTTAACTTACTATGCCCCCTTCCTTCCGGACAAGTGAATTTACTATGCTCCCTTCCTTCCTTCATTTTTTATGCTACCTCCCTTTCAAACTAGAAAATAAGTGGGCAAGAAATCAGTTAACAGTTAAAATTAAAGTGAAAATACGAACCTCTACCGGCACGTTCGTATGTCAAAGACAACACCAAATATTTTATTGTCAGAGTCGTACACAGTGTAGTCTTCACACGGAGCATGCCTTTGATGGAACAGCATATTGCCAACTCTGTTAGCTAAAACGTGCTAGTAGTTTAGTTAGTTCCGCTTCTGGTTGTGGATCCAGCGTTGATGCTTGCATGTGAAATTAGATTTGTTTTGGTTTTTTTATTTGTTTGCGTTCTTAGTC
Organism: Meghimatium bilineatum; assembly: GCA_034231615.1. Lineage (NCBI taxonomy): Eukaryota > Metazoa > Mollusca > Gastropoda > Stylommatophora > Philomycidae > Meghimatium > Meghimatium bilineatum. Next base: position 48,463,542 of record CM067316.1, read on the forward strand.
AAGTAACAGTGCAAGGGCGTTGGTTTTGTGAATCAATTTATTGTAAGGGAATGAAGACTTTAATCAATATAGTTGAAAATGGGTAGATGGTTCGATGACATTCGAAATAAGTATTCCCATCTCATTTCGTTAAGGTGGGAGAAGTTGGGTTACAGTTTTGTTATTTTCAACTTTGTCTACTCATTTTTGGGAGAACTTATGGGGGTTAAATATTTCCATGACATATTTAGGTATGGGATTCCTGAATTATTGACAGTAGTTAACAGGGGGAGAGAAAGAGTCAAATTTTAGCACCAACAAAAATGTCGAAGTTATTTATGAACAGCCGCAAAATAAAATAGTTAGTCTAAATCGGTAGTGAGCAAAATCTGGCCCTCATATAAAGGCTATATGAGATGTATACCATCTTCATAGCACACGTTTGTCGTAAGTGTTCAGTCAGTGGTTGACCAGAACTGACTTGCGTCGTCTACTACAATTGCTCACTAGCGGTGGCGCCAATCCCCAAGCATCCCACAGCATGAGCAGAGATACCACCATACTTCCTGGTTACTGGGTGAATCACAGGAATATTTATTTACTTCAACAAAAGAAACGTGTGAATTCACATCACGGGTTTTCTGATCAGCGTTCGAATGACTTAACAGTGCTCTACCACGGCTCCCAATGTTTTGACACGGGCAGATCAACATTGAATTCTGAATGGTCTGGAAGCGTTTCGTTGCTATCATGTATTGTTTACAAATATTAAAAACACTTATACTTATTTCTGTTCCTTTTTTATATTTGCCGTTGTTACCATAGCCCACGCATTTCTAGTATCTGGTTGTTTCCCAATACCGAACCTGATACAATTTCCACTGGTGATTGATCAGCAGAGTTCAGAAAGAAATTAGCAATGGTCCAACAAATTAAATCACAGATGAGAAATAAATGCAATGGGCAAACAGAAGAATAAATGTACAACTATTAAGAGCTATATGTTTCCAATGACAAATATGATTGAGAGATGTGGACAATGACATCCGCAATGGAAAGTAAAATATCCGCATTCTAAATCAAATGTTATAGAAAAGTACTAAGAATATCGTGGACAGGAAGACACGCAAATGCAAAAGCAAGAGCTCAACATAGAAGGGGTCTACTCCTCAAACTATAAAAAACGCAAACTAACATATTTCAAATATATAAAGAGACACAAATAATCATGGAGGGAAAAACTCCATGAAAGAAAAAAGAGAAGAAAAGGCAGAATAAGTTTACCTTGGGCACATGAATTTGAAGACCTTCTGAACATGACACTAGAAAAGACTGGGCAGCTTGCACAGAACTGAGAGACTTACAAGAGTAGCAGTGAGGATAAAGCTCTACAAATGACACATGACATAGAGAAACATTGTCTGTCAGAGACAAATTCTGTAGCTCTTCATCACAGTGCCGGATTTTTCCTGCAGTAGTCTTATTTTTGTTGCTCGGACTAGCACGATTATATAAGACATGTTGGCTAAGAGGAAAAACAGCCTTCTAAAATAAGTCAATTAACTGTTTCCGTTATTTTCAGTGGTCACGAATATTATACTTTGTGTCGGCAATCAATGAAAATCACGGGAAAAGTCAAATATGTCATTTTTAGAAGGATGTTATCCCATTAGCCAATGTCTTATATTTGCAGTCACCCTTCACGACACCAGATTTTCACAGGTGGTCCCTATCAAATATTTGTTAAGTATCACACTAATACCCTTCAAGTGTGTGTACGCATGATCCATTGTGAGGCAACGATGTTGACGTTGAGAATGTTACTCCAGAATTGCAGCTCCTAGATAAATGAAATGTCAAAGCAAGAAGCTAACGCTGGGATCTTTCAGAGTTTTCAATATCAATCTGGAATATAGAAAGATAAAGGTAAAGTAGTGTGAACATCAGCCGTATGTGTGTCCGTGTCCTTATAGGAAGATAACGATAAAGTAGTGTGAACATCGCCCGTATGTGTGTCCGTGTCCTTATAGGAAGATAACGATAAAGTAGTGTGAACATCGCCCGTATGTGTGTCCGTGTCCTTATAGAAAGATAAAGGCAAAGTAGTGTGAACATCGCTTGTATGTGTGTCTGTGTCCTTATAGGAAGTAAAGAATAGTAATGCTGTTACCTTTCCATGTAGGTGTTTAGAAGTAACTAATGAGATTTTAGGGTTGCTAGTTGGTAGTCAATCACGTTCAGTATCAAAGTGATCCAGAAGAGATTCTGAAGTCGATGTGTCGAGCCAATAGACGCAAATATTTCAGCTGTGCTGTAAACTATAAAATAACATTCCATTTTCTGGATTACATTCTGTGAATCTGCAAGAGTTTCTGAACGAAGCAAAAGAAGAGGAAGAAGAAAGAGGTTGGATCGAGCAAGAATTTAAATCAATCACTACCGATACGACAAAATGTAAGAGATTTTTGTAAACATCTATGCTCCGCTGGGAGTAAAATGTGAATGAATAGATGTGACTCTTATTTACATCCAGCTTTTCTGCTTTAAATAAATGTCTCACTTTTTAAAAATCAAAATCTCTTCTTCTTCTGCGTTCGTTCTCAAACTCCTGCAGATTAGCAGGATGTAGTCTGGAGAACGGAATGCGTTGTGTCATAGTTTACAGCATTGCTGCGATATCTGTGCTTTTCAGCCTGACACATCCGAATTTAGCATGGCTTTGGTTCACTGACCCTATATGGGATGGGACAGCCAACTCCATCCATAACCTCCTTAGTCGCCTTTTACGACATGCGTGGAAGGTAAACAGTGTTGCTATTCTTTGCTCCCCTTTCGAGCCCCGGCAACACACGGCGAAATCCAGATGATATTTATTTATTTAGTTCAGCTCCAGATATATACGGATTGTATTTCGTCTACTTAAGACAGTTCAGTATTTATCTAATATAGAACAATATAATGTCATTCCATTAGAGCTCAGACATTGAAATCGTGGTATCTTAGCGGCTGTTGCTTCATCGCTAAATTGTGAGAAAAGCGGATATTGCTGCCATCTTGTTTAGTAGAGTGGTGCTTTGTTAGTAACTCGGTCATGTTGACATGTCTTCGACAGCTTTAGAATGGTGCGTGTATCACAGTACGGTACTGTCACACCCGAAGATAATCTAAAGAGCTCCTTAATATTTCTTTTATTTACTTCGTCTATAATTTAGTCAGAATAAAGTGAGTGTCAGTGTTCTCATTATGTCAACAGTGGTAGTCCCGACTGTTGTGATAGGTCCGGCTGTTGTGGTAGGTCCGGTTGTTGAGACCAAAAACTGACATTAATTCTGTCAGGGATCTACCATCACTAAGTGACTTGTCTATTACTAACAAGAAATAGAACTAAACACTGTTTGTGCTGGAGAAATAAGAATAGTGATGCATTTCCCTGTCATTCACGTCTAAGAAGCGACTAAGAAAGTTTTGGGGTGAAGTTGGATGTTCCATCGTAAAGAGTGACCTAGAAGCCATGCTGAATTCGTACTGTCAGGCCCAAAGGCGAAGATATCGTAGCAAAGCTGTAAACCATGGCACAATCATTCCGTTTTCCGGAGAACATCCTGCTGTTCTTCTACAGGAATTCGAGAACGAATGCAGAAGACGAAGAAATTCAAGTTAATGACAAGCCCCCCCCCCCCCTTGCTATTTCCAGTAACTATCTATATACTTTCAGTTACGATAGTTGATTTCGTCTATGTTAAACTGTATGGTACAAAACAGGACACTGAAAACACCATCCAACTTATACAAGAAACAACAATGCATATATAAACATTTCTATGGAACGAAAGAATAAGATACGTCAACATAAAATGACACAATATCGAAACAAACATGCGACGATCAGAAATGAGGTTTAACTAATGGAGACAAAAGAATATTTGTTGGAGTCACTTTTGAGAAGTAGATTTTCCTCACTTTTGACTATCTCTGACATAGCAACTAAAACCTCAATACAGTCTATTTGTCAGAAATGCTACATGGAAGAAAACTATATTATTAGAGTCTAATAGCATGCTACAACGAGTCACAGCGACAGAAGACGTTTTGATTAAATAACCATCATCAGCGCGACAGACGACAGCCATCATTCCGATCCATCATTGGCTGCAGTGATTTTTCTATGCAATATAAAAAGATTCATTAAATTGTCATTTTACAATAGCATTGAAATAGAGCCAGCACGCAGTTTAGTTGAAGTCAGATGGGCCATTAAAACCCCAAAGGAAGGGAAATATCCAGGGTGTGATAATATAACTGATGAAATGATGCAGGAAGGAGGATAAACTACCATCTATCACACACTCTGCACCAAGATCTGAAATAGTGAAGTTTGGCCCAATGAATGGACACATCAGTCTACATACCGCCACCGAAGAAGGGAAATCTAGCACTATGCACCAACTACAGAACAATTGCACTGATCAGTCAGCAGTTAACTTGGTACCGTCGGAGACTCGCGCTGAATCACTCCACCACACAGCAGTATAGTGACTAATGTACCACTCCACCACAGAGAAGAATATTGACTAACTTCCACTTCACCACGGAGCAGTATAATGACTAAGTGTCACTCCATCACAGAGCAGGATACTAGCTAATATACCACTCCACCACAGAGCAGGATACTAGCTAATATACCACTCCACCACAGAGCAGGATAATGACTGTCACTTCACCACAGAGCAGGATACTAGCTAATATACCACTCCACCACAGAGCAGACTAATGATTAATGTACCACTCCACCACATAGCAGGATAAAGACTAACTGCCACTTCACCACAGAGCAGGATAATGACTGTCACTCCACCACAGAGCAGGATAATGACTGTCTCTTCACCACAGAGAGTATAATGACTGTCACTCCACCACAGAGCAGGATAATGATTAACTGCCACTTCACCACAGAGCAGGATAATGGCTAATGCACCACTTCACCACAGAGCAGGATAATGACTAACTGCCACTTCACCACAGAGCATGATAATGACTGTCACTTCACCACAGAGCAGGATAATGATTGTCACTTCACCACAGAGCAGGATAATGACTAAGTGCGACTCCATCACAGAGCAGGATAATGGCTAATGCACCACTTCACCACAGAGCAGGATAATGACTAACTGCCACTTCACCACAGAGCAGGATAATGACTGTCACTTCACCACAGAGCAGGATAATGATTGTCACTTCACCACAGAGCAGGATAATGATTGTCACTTCACCACAGAGCAGGATAATGATTGTCACTTCACCACAGAGCAGGATAATGATTGTCACTTCACCACAGAGCAGGATAATGACTAAGTGTCACTCCACCACAGATCAGGATAATGACTAAGTGCCACTCCACCACAGAGCAAGATAATGGCTAATACACCACTTCATCACAGAGCAGGATAATGGTTAATGCACCACTTCACCACATATCAGGATAATGAATAAGTGCAATTCATTCATAGAGCAAGATAATAACTAATGTATCACCCCAACATGAATAGGATAATAACTAATGTATCACCCCAACATGAATAGGATAATAACTAAGTGCCACTCCATAATAGAGTAGGATAATGTTTAATGTACCACTCCACCACAGAGCAGGATCAGTAATGTACCACTCCTTCCAGAGTGCAGGATCAGTAATGTACCACTCCACCAAAGAGCATAATCTTTAATGTACCACTCCTCCCACAGCGAAGATCAGTAATGTACCACTCCTCCCACAGAGCAGGATCAGTAATGTACCACTCCTCCCACAGAGCAGGATCAGTAATGTACCACTCCACCAAAGAGCAGGATCAATAATGTACCACTCACCACAGAGCAGGATCAGTAATGTACCACTCCACCACAGAACAGAATGAGTAATGTACCACTCCACTCCACCACAGAACAGAATGAGTAATGTACCCCTCACCACAGAGCAGAATGAGTAATGTACCACTCACCACAGAGCAGGATCAGTAATGTACCACTCCTTCCAGAGTGCAGGATCAGTAATGTACCACTCCACCAAAGAGCATAATCTTTAATGTACCACTCCTCCCACAGCGAAGATCAGTAATGTACCACTCCTCCCACAGAGCAGGATCAGTAATGTACCACTCCTCCCACAGAGCAGGATCAGTAATGTACCACTCCACCAAAGAGCAGGATCAATAATGTACCACTCACCACAGAGCAGGATCAGTAATGTACCACTCCACCACAGAACAGAATGAGTAATGTACCACTCCACCACAGAACAGAATGAGTAATGTACCCCTCACCACAGAGCAGGATCAGTAATGTACCACTCCACCACAGAGCAGGATCAGAAATGTACCACTCCGCCAAAGAGCAGGATCAGTAATGTACCACTCCACCAGAGCAGGATTAGTAATGTACCACTCCGCCTCAGAGCAGGATCAGTAATGTACCACTCACCAAAGAGCAGGATCAGTAATGTACCACTCACCACAGAGCAGGATCAGTAATGTACCACTCCACCACAGAGCAGGATCAGTAATGTACCACTCCACCACAGAGCAGGATCAGTAATGTACCACTCCACCAAAGAACAGGATCAGTAATGCACCACTCCACCACAGAGAAGGATAATGACAACAATGTCATTGTCCGAATGCATCATCAGTGTGACGAACAGAATTAAACATATCACATGGAATAGGATAAGAAGACTACACTTGATCTGATCATTAAATATGTTACTTCCCACCCATACACCTGATCTGATCATTAAATATGTTACTTCCCACCCATACACTTGATCTGATCATTACATATGTTATTTCCCACCCATACACTTGATCTGATCATTAAACATGTTATTTCTACCCATACACTTGATCTGATCATTACATATGTTATTTCCCACCCATACACTTGATCTGATCATTAAACATGTTATTTCTACCCATACACTTGATCTGATCATTAAATATGTTATTTCCCACCCATACACTTGATCTGATAATTAAATATGTTATTTCCCACCCATACACTTGATCTGATCATTAAATATGTTATTTCCCACCCATACACTTGATTAAAATAATTATTTCATTTCATAAACTTCGCAGCGCCTTTCCTGATAATTGTTAAATAAATAAATCAATATTGAGAAAATATAATCACTTTACTGAAATACAATCAGAGAATTAAAAAAATTCAATATTATAATCACATCAGAAAAGCCTATCCTGAAGATAGCTTAGCTTGTTTTTATTGAAGGATTGGCAGAGGTAATCGTATCGTATTTCCCGTAAGTACATCAAAGCGTTGATAACTAACCGTGGAAGGTTAACACCGGGACGACTTCGTGGGAGGTGCTGAGCTAGACTATGTTACTCAGCAAAACCCACCTCACTGAAGACAGTAAATCTTCCACGAAAGGTTGCTTGTGATGCTATGTATAAAATAGTCTTCCCTGCATTATGGAAGTCAGATATTAATTCTTCTACAAAACATATTTTAGGCTGCGCAGCTACAGCTTAGGCTGTATTACACAGCTGCACCGCTGCTGTAATATGTTCCACAATTCATGTTTAAAGTTAGAAAATTATACTATTATATGCACTTCATCAACTGCATTGAAATGTGGTACGTTTACACATTTAATCCATCCAAAAGACTGGAAAGATGGTGTAATCTTCAAACTACCAACACAATCAAATAAAAAATCATGGAACTCACCAACTCATCAAATAACATTTCAGCAAATAACCAAATACTGAAAAAAAGTATCCACCTTTATTTACTTAAGTATCAGATTGTCTGCAGATCGGTGACTCAATGAAAGAAATACTTGCATAGCAGTCACAGCAAGCACATTCACTAAACTATACGAGCATCTAGAAATCCAAAGACATATGAAGAACCACCAAGTTAAAACTATTCAACTCCTGTGTTATTACAGCACTGACTTAGGTTCCGAAAGCTGGAAATCAACACAGACAACGGACAAAAAGTTAAACAGCTTTGAAAACAAATGTCTCGGAAAATTGGTGAGCATAAATATGGAGCGATTTCGTCACAAATGGCGACCTAAGAAATAAAACACGCCAAGAATATGTTTCAAATGTTATATGAAAGCGCATATGGGAATACTTGTAACGTGTTCTTAGACTAGAAGAAAACAGGCTGAATCAGCAAGCCTTTTGTAGACACCTGAGGGAATAAGAAAAATAGGAAGGCCCAAGATTACCCTAAAAAGCACCATACTTAAAGGAGACATAATAGGTTGCAAGCCCATACAAGAACTAAAAGTACAGGCATCGGACCGCAACGCACGGAGAATCAAAACCTCTACCTTATGTGCCGCCTGTGGCATGAACGGAGCAAACTAACTAACGCACTACTGGATATCTTTGATATGCCTATATAAGAATCCTGGATGGTCTCTTGTATTAGGTTAGTTAGTTAGTTAGTTATTCATTCCTCTAGGGCCAAAGACGGCACATAGGGCGGATGTCATAGATTTCCATGTCTCTCGTTTCATTACAATTTTCTTTAGGTCTTCATTGTTTCTCATACCGATCGCGTATTAGGTGCTCCAAGTATATGTTAACTGGAAAGTGGGAAATTAGAGGCAACAGAGATGTGGTTCTACAGAAAATGCTGAGAATACCATGGACTGCCAGAAAAACTAATGTAGATTTGTTGAAAGAGTCAAAGGCGAAACGGACCTTAATCAACAATATAAGAAAAAGGCAATCTATTTTTTTGGCCACTTCATGAGACGGACAGATTTAGAGAACATAGTCACAACAGGCAAAATTGAAGGCAACAGAGAGAGAGAGAGAGAGAGAGAGAGAGAGAGAGAGAGAGAGAGAGAGCGACAACCTGAGAAAATATTAGACAGTTTGACAACCTGGCACGGCAAGGAAACAACAACGACTTTGATACATACAACTGTGGACAGAGAGCTGTGGAGAGCCATAACTGCCTACGCCAGCCGGCATGGCACCTGATGATGATGATGATGAAATATATGTTGGAAATTATTGGAGACAAGTTCTCGCGGCACATGACTATGACAGATCGATTTATTAATGTGCCTTTTGACATTGTGACCATGTTCGCCAGTGTATCGGTTCGCTCAACACCCGCATGTCCGGGAAAGAATAAGAAATAAATAAATATAGTGGTGAACACCGGTTCCTCCCTCTTTAGCAGTTTTTCCATTAAAAAATACCGCCACCTCCTCACAGAAAATGTTTCCGTTGTGTTTTATTTTTAGAAAATAATATCATTCCCCCCCCCTCCCATTCAAACTTCAGCTAAAACATAAACATAACAACTGTAGAACTGCATAATCCAAGGATGCCTAGTAATACCTTCAAATGCCTTCAATAAATGTATTTCTCAGATAGTATCTGACAAGAATATATCACAGTTTATTAAAGAAAAGTTGCAGCGAATGAAACAATCAATTGGCAGCAAACAATGATTTCATTAACAATTTATTTATCTATTTTGTCATAACAAAAACAAAATGTATGATTGAGATCTAGTAGAATGAAATTTGTTTTTAAAACGCACACACAAATTTGTGAATAACAGTTATCAAAGAAGATTACCCCGCCGAAGACGGATGTGTCGGGCCATTGGCGCAAAAAAACGGCGACACAACGCATTTCCATTCTCTGGACTACATCCTGCTGGAAATATAGTAGGACCATTGTCCTGTTAGATCCAGTGGGAGTTTGAGAATGAACGCAGAAGAAGAAGAAAGAAGATTACTAAACATTTGATTGCAGGGCAGGATGAGAAAGAAAGAGATATGGAGACAACAATGTTTAGATATGGTGGTGGGCAGCAGGGTTAAGGAAAGAAAATGGAGATTACTTAGGCACACACGTAAAAAATTATAGCTAGAATCAGTGACATAGAACCCGCAGGGGAAAAGGAAGTTGGAAAGATATATTAACACATTGAGATTACACAGGACTTGACAGATATTACTTGCATGAAATGAAGCTTAGAATATGCCTATTTCAAAGGATAGAGACAAAAGTAACATTCTTGTACGATGCGTATGCACCCAAAGATGTAAATAAATGTCCCTAGTGAAACAATGGTTTCATTTATTTACTAAATGCGACATAAGCACACAAAACCACGATACAAATATATAATTGTGATGGACGTTAGGATTCTCAATATTACGAAATGTAAAGTAATCAGGAAATATATTTAACCTGTTCTTGTCAACACGAGTGTACAGTGAACTAGCTTCCGGTTCCTCATCTATCTGACTTCCAGACCCGGAAACGCTAATTGGTTCACTTATCGGCCAATCTGCGAATCTGCGAATCTAACTGGCACACCTAGTTTGAAGAATCCTATATGGAAGCAGTTAACGACAGTGACCGGTAAACAAATGCGCGAGATTCTGTACTACTCCTAGTGAAGTCCATTTGTATCTTCTACATGATGTATTATTCTTCAGTAAAAAGGTGACTATCCAGCGGTCACTAGACATGAATTTGGCAACCATGTATCCCGTGGGTGTCCTGAACAAGTTCCGTGAGAAACAGGTGGATTTTATTTCATGACTTGTGAGTGATTGTCTTATGATGTCCTTCGATATGTCAAGCCCGTAGTAAAGGAGTGGGTGGGTGTTTGGGATAACGCCCCCATCCGTACACTAAGAAATCTTAACATGACTTTTGGTAATATGAATTCAGCGAAAAATCTGGCAAACAATCCACATCATATTTTAAGCAATTTACCAATAAACAAAAACAGGTCACTAAAGTTATAATGAAAACAAAGACATTACACATGAAAACGAATGAATTGGCGGTTATGTTTATGTAAACCAATCTTATCCCTACTGTAAACACCGTGTCCTGTGAGGTGCAAACATTGTAAAGTATGGAGTATATCTTCTGAAGACATCAGACAAAGAAATCAGTTAGAAAGAGACTATTCATTATATCTTCTTAATATCGCCCGTGTGTTCCCGGGGCCCGAAAGGGGAGCAAAGAATAGCAACACTCTTTACATTACACGCATGTCGTAAAAGGTGACTAAGGAGGTTATGGGATGGAGTTGGCTGTCCCATCCCATATAGGGTCAGTGACCAAACGCCATGCTGAAGTCGGATGTGTCAGTCCGAAAGGCGCAGATATCGCAGCAATGATGTAAATAATGACGCAGACTCAGATGACTGGGACACACTAGGAGGATGGGAAATGGCAGAATAACGACGGATCTATTTCATGAACAATTACAGACCTTTAATTTGGTACGAAGACATATGCAAATGTGACATATATTGATAAGGAATATGGGAACCAAGGTGACGGAAACCAAAGTGACATCCCACCTCGAATATTTGTTGTTTCAGTGGCATGACTGTATTTAGAGAGGTTTACGGATGCATGTTTAGTCCGTGTTCTTATGTAGCAGTATCCGAGGATCATCCCGTCCAGCCAGGAAAGTAGCTTATACTTCTGGGCCAAGTTCATCATCTGTCAAATCTGTTGTCCATCTGAAGTGATAGCATATCTAACATAACTGCCACCTAGAAGTCTGTCACGAAAGGAAAAAGGTGCAATGTCCACGGTCCCGTATATCTTAGACATTCAATGGTCAATTTGACAGAAGACAAAAGTAAGAACTCGAGACAAGACATGTAGTGGCAATGATTTCATAGTTGATAGGCTGTTTGTCTATCCATACACTTTCTTTAGTAGCCTTCGACGATATTCCTAGATTGAAGATACTGACCCTAATTAAGACACACATAAGTAGAAGTCTGGGCTGCGGTTGACACGCAAGCGGTTTCGGGCGAATATCTGTGGCAATTTCTTCTCAGTTAACTGTACTCATGTCCTGCACCTTCAATGCATCTTTATAGCGAAGGAAGAATTATACTTTGGTTATGTTGTTACAATTCAATTTGATAGAATGCATTGTTTGAGTATCTTGCCCTACATTCCGTATATATGTCCCATCCACCTAGGATTGTCGGAAGAGTGTGACATTTAGTACATTCTGTGATGTTATGTGTTCTCTGTTTTTCTTTCTTTGTCTCTTCCTCCTCCCCATTTGACTGGTCTCTGGGAGATTTTTTTAAAAATTGTGAATAGTGACGGCTTACTTGTCAAAACTATGTTTCGGTCGTTTCACTATTGATTCGTGTAGATCTGCATACATCTTTACTTTAGATGTCTATACGTCTCTAAAAACTTGGAAGAGAATTGAAACCGGCACAATATAATTGTAAAATATGGTATTTCTGTCAGGATGAAAGTAAGCAATAGTTATCATCATCATCAGGTATCATATGCTGTTCCGGATGTAGAAGTCATTACAGCCTTTCGAAGCTCCTGTAGATCTTTATACCAATTTCCTATTTCTGTGAGTGTCATGTTCAGGTGGTCTTTGATATCTCGTGTCTATCTCCTTCGTGGCCTACCTCTTTTGCATTGCCCTGTCATGAACCATCGTGTATGATATTTTCTAGGCTGTCATACCATTTTATATGGTCGAAATATTGTAACCTTCTCGTCAGAACGATGTTGTTTGTTCAAGTTTTTTTAATTTTCATTTTTTGGCCAACGGTATTTTGCCTGAGGATTCTTCTTTAACATGTTGTTTTAAATGCTGCAAATTTATTTCTCACCATATTGGTGATCTTCAAGATTCACATCCATATATTGCAGCTGGGAATATGCAGGCTCTATGGAAAATTAGTTTCATTATTTTGTGCAGCCCAGCCATTTGGTTTTCATTTGTATTAGGTATTTTTATGCCATGGCCAACTTCTTCATAGCAACCCCGTTGCTACATATACGAGAACCAAGACATTCAAAACTGGTAACTCACTTTAGTTCTCTAATGATGATTCAGATAAGACATACTTAATCAATAATAATTACACCATTATGAGATATAAAATTACTCTTACATTTGAACATATAAAGAAAGAATAGTCAAAATATGCTAAATGAATAATTCTTGAAATTTCTCACCTTCTTGCTGCAGTCTGTTGAATGGTTGCTACTGATGCCTGTCACGCAAGACGACGTAACGACAACCAACAGAGGCGACATTAGCCACCAAATAAGCATGATGGGGGTGGCAAGCCATGAGATCCGATGGGCGGCCAGCCTGTAGTCAGCAGACAACACGAATCAGTAGATGCTGATCACGTGATGGAATATCTAACTGAACGTCTGTTAATCATTCTAAAACTGTTGGCATTCAGTCCAAGGCAAGAATAACCAATATAATGTAGTCACTCAGATAGTCCGTAATATAGCTACCAGGATTTGGATTGTCCATCTACAGAAGGATATGTTTCAAACACTGCTCGAACTTATCCATCGGTGATGCCATGAACTGTAAAAACTGCTCAGGTAACACGTTCGAGAGTTCAGAGTTTCCGACATCAAATTATGATTGAACTAAACCAATGGAGAATGTAAACTTGAGCATTCACTGTTAGATATCTTTGGTCCAGAGAACTACCTATTATTCAAAGATACAGTTTGTATATACATTAATGCAGAAGAAAATTAAATTTTACAATTAAAAATCACTGGCACACAATATTAGCATGTAGATTAGTCTATTATTAGTTATTTACTTGTGTAAAATAATTAATAAACAAAATAGCATTTGAATGAACTTATGGCGCAGGCTCTTAAAGCAGAGTATGTTATTTTTAAGTTTGTGAAATACTGTGAAAGAATCTAATTGTTAAGTTCTTGAAATACTGTGAAAGAATCTAATTGTTAAGTTTTTGGAATACTGTGAAACTAATTGTTAAGTTTTTGAAATACTGTGAAAGAATCTAATTGTTCACAAACTGTTTTTGAAGACAAATACCGAAAATAAGAAATTAACGAATTGTCTAAATCCTGGAAGGACAACAGAGTGAGCCCTAGAGTTGAGAGTGGGGAAGGTTTGAAGAATTGCATCCGAATGTCACACACAAATTTCTCGCATGTTAACAAGCAACGATGACTGGATTTCATGGAAAAGATTTCATGGAAGTGATTTCATGGAAGAGATTTCATGGAAGAGATTTCATGGAAGAGATCTCATAGAATAGATTTCATGGAAGAGAAGTTATTAAGATACTGGAATAGTCCAAGTTGGTGTTAACTTCCGAGTGGTTCACGACAAGAGAAAAGTGTGTCGTTTCAGGTATTATTGTTGGTTCGTTCTCAACCATGATCGATGTCTTCGTCGTATCTTCTACATTTCGTTGTCAAGAGTATACCGCCGCTTGCATTATGCGCAGTGCTCTATCACTGTGTTGTCTAAAACACACTGTGTTTTCAAAATTCTCGTCATACAGTGGGATTTTCACACGAACCATGTTTGTTAAGGTAAAAGTAAGCATATTTACGGCCCTGCCAGTACGCTTTTAATACATGTTAATTCTGGTGAAAGACATGACACTTAATTAGTTTCTTCGCAATCGTCAAGGAGTTCAATAATGGCATACAATTGTTGGTCGTAGAATTTCTGAGATATGTTTTGATTCTCTTCAGTGTGCTTATACTTCTTTCACTGCTGGTGGTAGTGGTAGGTAGAGTCAACACTAAACAAAGTCAATTTGTAACTTCATGATAGATTGAGTCCATATCATTTACAGCAAAATATGCTAGGAGTTTTTTTAAGAAAGTGAGTGTGTTATCTTAACTACATATACGTTATGAAGTTCATATTCTAGTAGGTTTCTATATTTGTGTAGTTAAACAATACACAATTAATTACCCACAAAAACTAATAAATAGCTTGTGCTTAAACACAGATAAAATATTGTAATAGATAGGGAATTCCCCTTTCTCGCCTCATCATCGTAAATTATTTCTAAGCGTATGATTGGTCTGAAGCCAGGGTACTGGCTATCTACTAAAAGACAATTCGGTAGATAATAAAATATTAGCGGGTTTTCCCACTTGGTCTTCGACACGCTTCAAACACGACTGGGACATCTTACTTCAAACAAGGGCGGATAACTTTCAAATTTAAAAAACAGCTATTATCTTTCTGTGATGTTTACAGCAAATAATTATAAATGTGTGTGTGTGCTGTTTGAGTTTTTTAATCATGTGAATGGACGCCGAGCATTTTGGTCATGTAATTATGTTTAATTAAATATTATATTACACAATCTATGGTACATTCGCACGTTTTCCCCACCAGTAAAAATGGAGTGATCCCGCTAGGAACTGGATGGGTATTCAGATTTTTCTGAAGGCAACGTGCTCCGCTGTTTTTACCCGACCACCCCCGACCACCCAAGGGGGATCAGCCCATTTCTAGAAGTGAGAAAATGCGTGACAAATACCATAACCGTAGTCGATCCAAACGTGGCTCTCGACAGTACTATACTGCCGACGATCGCGATCCTAAGCGTTGGGAGATAGTCCCTGTGATTGGTAACAACCCTAAACTAGAAATCGGTGGCTGGAGTAACACATGGCAAAAATCAAAATGAACAGAAATAGGTATACGTGTTACCAAAATAAGTCAATAAAACAACCTAGCAACGAGACACGGTGACAACTAGACACAGTGACAACGAGACACAGTGACAACAAGGAATAGCGACAATAAGACACGGTGACAGATTCTCGTTCCTCGGTTGTTTTATTGACTTATTTTGGTAACATGTATACCTATTACCAGTGCAGCAAGATCCTTTTCGTGCCATTGCAGCATTCGGGAGCCTTCGTGCCAACGTCTGGATCAGGCGTGGTTTCAGTCTGGCAACTAAGTTGGACCTGTACCGCGCAGTTGTCCTACCAACACTGCTTTATGCTGCGTCTTGCTGGACTGTCTATGCGAGACACAATCGACAGCTAAACTCTTTTCACTTTCGGTCCCTGCGAAACCTCATGGGAGTACGTTGGGAGGATCGAGTACCAGACACGGAAATCCTTCAGAAGTCCCGTATGCAAAGCATCCATGCACTGCTGACTAGGTCACAACTCCGCTGGACTGGCCACATCGTCCGTATGCCAGACAAGCGCCTTCCAAAGAGATTATTCTATGGGGACCTGTGCGAAGGTAAACGTTCAAGCGGAGGGGAGAAAAAACGCTTCAAGGATCACCTAAAAGACTCTCTCAAGCACTGCAGCATCGATCCTAACTCCAGGGAGACTACAGCACTTGATAGCTCAGCTTGGCACACCCAGATCACTGCTAGCATCACGAAATTTTAAAAAGAAAGAACACTGCGGGCAATCCACAAGCGCAAGAAGCGGAAGGACAAATCCGAAAGTTCTCCTACACCGAACCTTCAGCACTCTTGCATGCACTGCGGCAGAACTTTCCGTGCACGAATCGGACTCATCGGTCATCTACGAACTCACAAACCAAATTAGACATTTTTTTTAAAATTGTGTGTTTTTTTTGGTCATCGCATTTATTGTTTTTCATGCCATGCTCATCTTCGCTTGCGAAAGAGGAACATCATCATCATCATCATCATCATACCTATTACTGTTCGTTTTGATTTGACCAAAGCTTTGACCAGAATTTTCGTGCGAACTGAAACTACCTATTACCGGAATTCAACACAAACAGTTACTTTTATGATCTTTGTTATATGCTAGACATGGGAAATCACCAGACCAGGGCAAAACGCTGTGCATCTCACTACTTCATTGAATGTTTATAAACTTCAGACACACTTAAGTTTGTAACTAGAAAATCAAAACGTAAGTGGCCTAACATTAATAACAACATGGAAATATAACCTCTATGTAAGATGAATGTTCTCAAAATAATGGACATTTCTAAGAATGCTGGTGTTTTTGGATAAGAAGGAAAAAGTAAAAAATTCGCGGATGTTTGGTTCATTCTATTCCGGTTTCCCAGTATGTACTCGTCCCTCTCAAAGAAGCGGCACTGCGTCTGGCGATATTACAACTCATGGCACGTTAAGTCCGTAACTACAAGTGACAATCCCGAGGGTTCTCCGAAAAACAATCCACTTTGTAAACAAGACGTCACGTGTCGGATTCGAACCCTTAAGCACAATACAAACAGTTTAATCACTACGATATGGAGGTCCCCAGTTTTGGAGAAACACTCATTTCACATAGAAAAGAAGAGCTTCACTGCTATACATTTCTGAGCATCGAGATGAACAATCAAAATGATGAAATATACAATGCTGTACATAACAATGATGATGGTAAATGACAATGTAGATAGTAATGATGATGATGGTAATGGTAATGATGATGATGGTAATGGTAATGATGATGATGGTAATAGTAATGATGATGATGGTAATGGTAATGATGATGATGGTAATGGTAATGATGATGATAATGGTAATGATGATGGTGGTAATGGTAATGATGATGATGGTAATGATGATGATGGTAATGGTAATGATGATGATGGTAATGGTAATGATGATGGTGGTAATGGTAATGATGATGATGGTAATAGTAATGATGATGATGGTAATGGTAATGATGATGGTGGTAATGGTAATGATGATGATTGTAATGGTAAAGATGATGATGGTAATGGTAATGATGATGATGGTAATGGTAATGATCATGGTGGTAATGATGATGATTGTAATGATGATGATAATGGTGATGATAATGATAGAACCCCTATAGCAGGAATGATAAACTCCTGCGGCAACAGTGGTGCATTCATGATTATGAATGGCGCTACACACTAATACTAAGTGGTAATAATAACAATCAAATCCTAGTCATATACAACGTATTTAACTATTAATCTTCTTCTTTTTCGTTCTACTGTCCAAGTCCGATTCTGATGTATTTCATCAATGAACTGGACTGTTGTCACAACCCCCGTGAGAGCATGTCCGTCAGGACTGTTTCAGATGGCCATTGTTTTCTTCTTGTGGCCATTATTAATCAATTTTAAGGAACTCAGACAACGTTAAGTTATTCAGGAAAATATAATTTCTCTCCAAAACCGTATAGTCAACTATTCCCTTATTGTCAATTATTCCCTTACTGTCAATTATTCCCTTACTGTCAACTATTCCCTTACTGTCAATTATTCCCTTACTGTCAATTAATATGCTGACTATTGTTTTCGTTTCTTTTTCTTCTCGTTCTCAGTTGAACATGTTTATACTGTAAGTGTTTTATGATGTAAACATGTTATCTTAGCGAGTCGCGTGGTACCATAGTTATTGGCCAGACCATTAGCCTAGTATCTCTGACTACAGCACCTGTGCTTGACTGTAGTTCTGCTCCATGTAAAGGACAGCCAGACTAGTCTTAGTTCCGCTAACAGCCTCTGTTAGCTGGATTAAACACCCATCTCCGCATCAAGGAATTGGTTTCGATGGAGGGGAGTGGTGGGGGGGGGTGTTACTTTTAAAGTCTTTTATCTCAAACTTAAAGAATTCAGTGCTTCACCAGGATCGAATGTGTGCCAAATTAAAAAGTAACTCATATGTGCTGTCGACAACGAAAGTGTAATATCGACATCATTGTATTTGAGTCCAGAGCAAGGAATGAAATTGAGTCCCCTAAATCAAAATGCATCGGAAGTTTTATAGGTCACTTTATTGAAATTCGTTCATTTGAACACATTCTAAAGAATGTAATATTGGTATATTTTTCGACTGGCACATTTTAACTAGAATTCGAGAAAATTAACGAATTTGAAATAAATTGCAGCAGTATTGGCGCATTTGAAATAATGTGCAGCAACATTGGCGCATTTGAACTAGATTATGACAAAAGTGGCGCATTTGAACTAGAGTGCAACAAAAGTGGCGCATTTGAACTAGAGTACGACAAAAGTGTCACATTTGAACTAGAGTGCGACAAAACTGGCGCATTTGAACTAGAGTGCGACAAATGTGGCACATTTGAACTAGAGTGCGACAAAAGTGGCACATTTGAACTAGAGTGCGACAAAAGTGCCACATTTGAACTAGAGTGCGACAATAGTGGCGCATTTGAACTAGAGTGCGACACAAGTGGCACATTTGAACTAGAGTGCGACAAAAGTGCCACATTTGAACTAGAGTGCGACAAATGTGGCACATTTGAACTAGAGTGCGACAAAAGTGGCACATTTGAACTATAGTGCGACAAAAGTGGCACATTTGAACTAGAGTGCGACAAAAGTGGCACATTTGAACTAGAGTGCGACAAAAGTGGCGCATTTGAACTAGAGTGCGACAAAAGTGGCACATTTGAACTAGAGTGCGACAAAAATGGCACATTTGAACCTTAGTGTGACACGATTGTTTCTTTGATCGCAGAAGGTTGACCACCCCTGCCCTAAGGCTTAAGAGCACATCACTCCTGTTCTCCTATACCAGGCAGTAAAGTTAAACTTTCAGCTCCAGAATGATTTTTTAAAGTATCTTTTCTAGTGCGGACCAGTTTTCCAGACCGTTCTCCATGTTGTAGATAACTGTTTCACTCAATGATGTTGTAGGTTGCAAGACTAAGTGATAGTCTTTTGCTACAAAGGGGAATTTGCATCGACATTCTTTAAATCTCTAGGCATGCTGCTGGTAATATACGTGATCCCCGACCCCCCCCCCCCCCCAAGGAAACCAGTCATCGGTCTTCGGCAGAATTGTCACAGTGGAGATCATGTGGTGTTGGCATAAGCCCCACCTAACCTTAGTCGCATCTTACAATAAGCATTGTTAGTGGCAATCTGACAATTCTTTCTCTCCCCTCCCCCTATTGCTCCTACAAACACAGACATCTATTGTAATAAACAGAACAAATAAAGAAAGAAATTCATCCCAATTCACAACAAGCATGGGCGTCATGGTTTTCTAATGGAAATAACATAATACTTAGTGTTTCTTATTTGAGTTCTTAAATCTCCAACAGGAATGCAATACCAATTCTCACTATCAAGAAGTAGACTGCTGGCTCCACACTTTTTCTATTCTAGGGGCAGTCCTGAAAACAAAACTTCTTTACTAATAAAATATTTTGAAAACAAGTCGCGAAGCATAACAAGGTTTCCCTCAGAAGTCGAATTAGTTCAGACTTTACTGGTTAAATATAGCTTTTTATTTTAGATAGAATTATAGAGTTGCCAATTAGTAGAAGTTATTTTATGGTCAAAGTTACGTAAAATATGGCCAAGCACCTTAATTTTAATGCAATTTTACAATTCTAATACTACATAGAACATAAATTTCATGACCAGTGACATTTAAACATAGCAACATTGGATAAATTAAAACGCACGATATAGCCAACTTGGCAACCCTGGTTAGGATGAAAGACTTGAATGGAAGACTTGTAACGAACTGTATCATTGTTGTCATGTTTGTATACTTTGATGTTAGAACTATTTCAGTGGTACGAGACGTGAGATTAAACAGATGGTGAAGGGAGAAAAAACTGATACTAAATTGTAAGACGATTACTAGAAGATCTGTCATGTGGTTGCAAATAATGTTACGTAGTTTTTTGAAGAATTGGAAATGAGACTTCTTCCTGTGAAATTGCATGAGTCGGCGGATTTTTGAAATACTTTCAAAAATATTTTGTGGTACACCTTATTTCATTTTAAAATGTGTTGTTGTTTGTAGGTTGACAGACCAGATTTGTAGCTGATTTTTAAAATGAAATTTCTTCTGAGACTTTATTCAAGCGTACACATATCAATACATGTCGTAAGAGGCAACTTATGAATTTTTGGGGGTGGATGTGACAGTTCCATCTCATAGAGAGTCAAAGTAGTTCATAGACCATATTTAAGTTAGTCCGAAAAGTGCAAGTATCACAGCTAAGTTCTGAACCATCGCGCATCGCATTCCGCTCTCAAGCATACGGCATGCTGACCTGCAGGAGTTTGAGAACGAAGGCAGAAGAAGAAATATTTGTGAATATTTATGGCCCAATTACGTGCTGTGTGACGTGGTCAATGTAACGTGAACGTCCCATTCAAGTACGTGTTGTGTGAAGTGGCCAATGTAACGTGAACGTCCCATCTGTTACCTGTTCAGATGGTCTTTGATATCTCGTGTCTATCTCCTTCGTGGCCTACTTCTTTTGCATTGCCCTGTCATGAACCATCGTGTATGATATTTACTAGGCTGTCATACCATTTTATATGTTCGATATATTGATCCTGGAAACTCCACCTAGTTAGGAAGAATTGGTTGTAGGAAAATAACTCAGACCCGAAAGGGAAGCAAAGAATAACAACACTTTTATCTGTTATACAAGTCGTTAAAAGCGACTAAGGAGGTTTTTATGGGTGTTGGTATACGTTCCTTTTTCTGTTTGTTTCAATTCCCAGAAGTTATAAAAAACAATTGAGTTATTGTGTGCAATGGCGAAGTTAACCAGAGCTTTATTTCAAACCTAGAAGCCTCCAGTTCCCAGCTGTGTCAATGTGGAAGTTACTCTAGAGCTTTATTTCTAACCCAGATGACTCCAGTTCTCAGCTGTGTCAATGTAGAAGTTACTCTAGAGCTTAATTTCAAACCAAGAAGACTCCAGTTCCCGACGATGTCAATGTGGAAGTTACTCTAAAGCTTTATTTCAAACCTAGAAAAGACTCCAGTTCTCAGCGGTGTCAATGTGGAAGTTACTCTAGAGCTTTATTTCAAACTCAGAGGACTCGAATTCCAAGCTATGTGCAATGCATTGAGTATAAACCTACTACTTAGAGTGGGTAAAATGTAAGTATAAAAGAATAGTTATGATCAGGCTTTTTGTTTTCTTAATCAATAATATTTCTTGCTTCGGTTGGCAACTATTCCAACTTCTTTACCAAGTCATCTCAACTTGTGTGAACCAACTGCTGAGATATTCAAGGAAAGTATTGTCACATTTTGAAATGTTTTATTGTTTAACTGAACTATGTTTATTGATGGTGTTTTCGTATTGTTATGCCTTCTGCTTATGTTGATGGCGTGATTGAGGTTGTCCTCTAGCAAGACATTTATATCAGCCATATAAGCCATTGTTCTGAGGTATATGTAGATATTTATGTTCTTCAGCCAATGTGTCACTTGTCTTTTACTTTCAACAATTGGCAAGCTAATAACAATAATTATACACTTAACGCTATGTCTAGTCAAGAACAAAAAAATAGAAGAATATAATATCAATATTGTTATAACGCAGCGTCGATTTCATTAGGTAAATACAGCGGACAACAAAATAGAAGGAAAAAATGATCCGGTGTTATTTCAACAGAGTAAAAGGAAATAGTGTAAGGTAAATTACAACTTTGAGGGTTTATTCTTGTCTGAACATAATCCCTTTAGATACGGGAAACTCATCAAATGAAGGATTAACACTGAATTCCTGCGTGGTTAGTTGTGCCAGCCTCGAACTTAACAGTTCAGAGTTTTAATAATGTCCCTGTGAATAGAAATAGATTAAAATGGGCGGTAGTAACAAATGACAAAGTAAAATTACTCCATAGTCAAGAATATAGGGTAGAGACTGGCAAAGTAAATATCTATTGAAGGAAACAACAATGGAGAGATTATTGAACATTTCTACAAAATATATCAAGATTTTGAGGTTGGAATGAGTTTCATCCAAGAAAAGTCTAAGATATATTGCTTTTTGTTAGCTAGCATCATATTTCAGACATGACAGAATACCCAACATATTTTACCTTCGCTGACATAATGAACATCACGCAAGTAGCAGGACACAATCACAAACTGGGAGATGCTCCGACGGGCACAATTATCAAAAATAATGGGAATACTCAGTAATAGGAAACTAAGATGCCTGGATCATTTGCGAACAATATCTGTATCCAAAAGCAGATTTAGTGAGCTTTCAGAAGGAAAAATGGAAGACATTCTTAGATATAAAGAAATATATAAGGCCCCAATGAAAGACTTTTCTATTGACAACAATAAACCCATCCACCAATAACATAATTTATACAGACACAACACAGCTGAATAAGACATGCACAAACCACCACCTGGAACAGGGAAAAAAGAGTGAAAACTCGCAACCTGGGAATATGATAATAATAATAAATTGACAACAATAGCTGGGAAAATGTGACCGATGACATAGGCGTATGGAAGTCAGAATTACGCAAAAGTGCGGATTCATTGGAGGGACAGGCTATAACTCAAACGACACACACATAAAGCAAAAATCGATGCAGGTCGCAGTGATTTAATAATTCTACAACAAACTCTATCTAAACCCGTGAACGTTATTAAATGAACCATATAAAAACTGAAAAAAAGACATACAGTGGAATTCCTAACTTGCACATACATTTATAACAAATTCCCCTTATTAACAAAACTTTCGAAATCCCAAGTTATATTTATTCTATATTGTTAGTACTGTATATAGCGAATTTCTGTTTTTACATTCATATTTTGTCCATATGGAGCAAGTGTTATAACGGGATTCCACTCTATGTAGTAAGCTAACAGAATGTATGACGCTACACTTCGGAAAACTCTTAAGTTTGAAGTCAATCCTCTGAGCCTTTTCAACTTTTTTTAAAAACCATACTCCCAAATAATTCGATTTATAACTTGCTTATCTCAAATGTCATATCAAATTGTAAGATAATATGTAAATGAGTATATACTTTGATTAAGCTGATAATTGTCTTCAAATCAGCAGCAATATCGCAATCCAAGCTGTAAATAATTGGATTAAATTGACAATTGTCATCAAATCAGCAGCAATATCGCACGCCAAGTTGTAAATATGACACAACGCATTCCATTCTCTGGATTACATTCTGCTAATCTGTAGCAATTTAAGAACTGTCGCAGAAGATGAAAAACAGCAAATTATAAAAAAAAGATGGTTCCAACTACTGCGATAAAAATGTTTTGCTTTTCGAGTAAATAATTGCGAGAAAAGCTGTTTAGTTTCTCTGTGCGCAGGATTATTCTGAAGGAGGACGTAATGTCAGCAGGTTCACGTATATGGGGTGTATTCAGAGTGCTCAAACCTCCACCCCCCTCTTTCCCCTTTAGGAAATCGGAACATAACTGTTAGCACTAGGAGCTTTTTTCCACAAACACGATCTGACAGAGGAAAAAATACGATCTGACAGAGGAAAAAACACGATCTGACAGAGGAAAAAACACGATCTGACAGAGGAAAAAGATCTGGCAGAGGAAAAAACACGATCTGACAGAGGAAGAAGCACGATCTGACAGGGGAAAAAACACGATCTGACAGAGGAAAAAGCACGATCTGACAGAGGAAAAAGATCTAGAAGAGGAAAAAAACACGATCTGGCAGAGGAAAAAACATGATCTGACAGATGAAAAAAGCACGATCTGACAGAGGAAAAAGCACGATCTGACAGAGGAAAAAACACAATCTGGCGGATAAAAATACGAGCTTACAGATGAAAACACAATCTGACAGAGGAAAACGCACGAATTACTTTTGTTTAGGTAACCCACCCCTAATTTGGTTATACCAGATCTTTCATAAATAAAACAAAAACAGTGGAAATCACGGTTCTGGTAACACGACCACCGACCGGAAACCTCTTCATCCGCTTACCCTAACTTCTCTGACGGAAATCCTCCTCACGCTAGTCTCATTGAATAATTACATTTTTTCAAGATTGAAAAGGGGTTGAAAAGTCGTAGAGGATTGACTTCATTATACTCGGTTTCCCATATATACTCCGTCCCTCTCAACGAAGCGGTACGCCGTCTGCCGAGAGTATCTCATAGCACGTAACTCCGTAGTTTGAAGCGATAATCCACAGGGAAAAAATCCACCTTGTACACAAGACGACAAGAGACGGATTCGAACCCATGACCTCTTGAACACAAGGCGAACAGCTTAACCACTACGCTATGGAGATCCCCCTTCAAGATGAGATGTATAGCTGCTGTGCAAACTGGTTCTGGGATCCACTCACTCTGATACTATTCTATGCATTGATTCTTATACTATAGTTATTTACTCAAGCCCTTCTCCAGAATAGCCCTGCGTGCTGATCTCACACAGCATCACTCGTCTTAATGCGACTGATCATCGAAAACCTTGCCCATAATTTCTGTCCCCAGGCAATGAAAAATAACATCAGTCAAGATAAATAACGTTTTGTGAGATCATCGCGCCGAACGTATATTCTGTAGCAGGGTTTTGTTTGTCACTGTGTCCTTGCGTTCTCAGCTTGTTATAATCATTTCACAAAGTGTCCCATAGAATAATCACTGAGTTGTTAATTGGTCAAAATATGGACACTTATGGGATTGTTTTATTCAGATACTTTTAGGCCTACTGTTTATTTGTTTGGGTAATTAGTTACTTCTGTTTTGCAAATATGTATCTTCATGTCGAACCCATAATTGTGTCATTTATATTGATCACCAATTATTATAGTGATTGTTGTGTTTCTTTAATCATTGCTTGATCGTGAACACATTTGATAGTATCGTTTGCATTTTCCATTCTCGACTCCATGGCATATTTAAATACTTGACTTCTTGACATATTTAATTATCAACTTTGTGACATATTGTATTATTGAATTCATGACATTTAATTCTTGACATTATGACGTATTTTTATTCAAGACTATTTGGTACTTTAATCGATTTGATGACTTATTTAAATCTCCACTTCATGACAGATTTCGTTTCATTAAATGACATATTTAAATCTCCACTTCATGACAGATTTCGTTTCATTAAATGACATATTTAAATCTCCACTTCATGACAGATTTCATTTTCCTTATATGACATATTTAAATCTCCACTTCGTGACAGATTTCCTTTTCCTTATATGACATATTTAAATCTCCACTTCGTGACAGATTTCTTTTACCTTATATGACACTAAAATCTCGACATCTTCGAATGTTCAATTATGCAATGCATGACATTTGATTCTCGTCTTCATGACATTTGATTCTTGACATCCTGACCTGCTTTATTCTTCACTTCATGACATATTTTATTCTTCAATTCATCACATAATATTTTCTTAACTTTATCGCATAGTTCAGTCTTCAGCTAATTATATATTAAATTTTTAACTTCATGATAAATTCAATTCTTAGCTTCATGACACTTAATTCTTCACTTCAATACATATTTCATGATTCACTTCATAACATATTCAATTGTTTACTTCATGATATATTTTATTCTCGACTTCACCTACATGTAGTTAGCTAAACAATGAGCAAATAAAACAAATAAACTGCAGAAAGCTGATATTGCCCAGACTATCACTAGTTTACAAAAAAACACTAATGTAATCGTTACCTTTTTACAATAAAAGAACCAACCTTCAATAAACGACATACAAACAATTCCGGACACCCCCCCCCCCCCCACACACACACACAAATAAACAACGTTCGAAATATAGGCCATGACCCTTTGCACTACAAAACCAAATAAGAAAAAAAAAGATTGTTAACCCCATTTTCCCTTTTATAGGGGTTTCCCAAAAACCTGAAACGATCATCAAAAACTTGACCACAAGGTATAAACCTTTCTTGAGAAACAATCCCGCGTTCACTGTCCTCTTAGAAATGTGGTAGGTCCTATGTATATGTTATTAAAATGATGAAAGAAACTACTTATGAGATAAAAACACTGTCGTTTAATTAATAGACACCAATATCTTATTATTCTAACCTGCAGTCTTGAATATCCTGGACACGGGACATCAAAACTCAATCACACAGTTCATTTGCGTTTCTTCCCTAACGGCTGCTGACAAAGGGCGACCACTAACCTTATTAATGAATGAATCCTTGAATGAATGGTGGGCACTATTTCACCCTTTTTTTATTGCCTTTACAATTTCCTCTTCCGCTTAACTTTACGGCGACGCGAAACAAGTGTTCGCTCGACCAATAGGCGATTGCGCGTGCAGACATATTTATGTTAAGAGGCGGAGCTTCATGGGAAAAAATGTAAATAATACTAGAAAAATACACACAGGTATCTTCTGTCAGCAATAAGGCGGTTCTGCTAGCATTTGATTACTATTGTACTATAGAATCAGTGAGTACATTTCTGAGTAAACAATAGCACAAAATAACAATGAACAATTTTAATTCCAGACCATATTTTTTTTTACAGATTCATAAATAAATAAATCATAAATTAAAAATTTTTTGCATGAACTTGGCTATTAACAGTGCGACATGCCTTCTAATTGAATTAATTTGTAAAGTGATCGTTATGTTTTTGATTATTATTGAACTTTTGATTGTTCGCTATTTACATATTTGGAGACATGTCAAAAAAGATAAGGTCAACCAAAAGATTTCACGCAAATCGGAAACTAGTTCATGTTTACGTTTTAGCTGAGAGATTCGCTCACGACTGGACCAACGGGTCACCAGATAAAACCTATGGGTTCCCATGACTTAATATAGGACCACCAATGGTAGCTTCTAAAGCACACGACCAGAGGGTTTTAGATATATTTCCCCCGGACAGATCCATCCACTCCTAGTCTACCACTGCATTAATCTTATCTTAAAAAATGAGAATGCCTTTTGCGTATTTCCAAACTAAGATTATTCGTTTTCTGACTAGATTATTCGTCTTCTGACTAGATTATTCGTCTTCTGACTAGATTATTCGTCTTCTGACTAGATTATTCGTCTTCTGACTAGATTATTCGTCTTCTGACTAGATTATTCGTCTTCTGACTAGATTATTCGTCTTCTGTCTAGATTATTCGTCTTCTGACTAGATTATTCGTCTTCTTGTTAGATCGTCATGTCATGCCGGGATGAAGATGAAGTCTGCTCCAGGTCAGAGCGATTGCCCCAAAGTATATCCCTCAGTTCTGTCCAGTGTGACCATGTCTTCCACGCGCTCAGTTCTTTGTAATCTGCACAGTTTTAGCGTGATTTTGTAATCTGTACAGTTGTAGCGTGAATTTGTAATCTGCACAGTTTTAGCGTGAATTTGTAATCAGCCCAGTTTTAGTGTGACTGTAATCTGCAGTTTTAACGTGATTTTGTAATCTATACAGCTTTAGCGTGACATTGTAATCTGCACAGTTTTTGCGTGACTTTGTAATCTTCACAGTTTTAGCGTGACTGTAATCTGCACAGTTTTAGCGTGACTTTGTAATCTGCACAGTTTTAGCGTGAATGTAATCTGCAGTTTTAACGTGACTTTGTAATATGTACAGCTTTAGCGTGACTTTATAATCTGCACAGTTTTAGCGTGACTCTCACCAGTAGAAGACCTCTGTACAGAAAATAAACAAGACTTCACTTGTTACGTCTTTGAGTATTATTGTGGTTTTCGTTGGTCACTAATTTTATACTTAGAATCGTCTGCCAAAAATAGCCAATACAGTGTGTGTCTGTAATATCCATCGCTTCTAATTTAAGGGCTCTTCCTATTGGGCTGTATATGTTATAAATTTCAATGGGTTGATTGTCTATGTGCACATCCGTTCCTATACTCTATGATTCTCCTATTGGGTTTATTTCTAACTGCTTTGCTGGTATGGTATCAGTGTAATTACCCCTCACTTATGTCATTCTCTGTCATGTCTGAATGTTTGGTAGCCTCTGATAGAGAATCTATGATGTGGGTTAAGATGGGTTTCCTGTATGCAAGCCACATCTATCTTGTCGTCTAGTCTAACTGTTAGTGCCTGCTTTTTGTGGTAAATGGCTTCTGAATTACAATGCAGTATATGTAGTCCTCTTGTCTGTCGTGTGATTTTATCAGTTGTATTGTCCCGCTATTTCCATTTCCAAAATGGGCCAGGGTGACCTCCAGTAGCTTCGGCTGATCCCCTTCGAGACATAGGGCCCGGCAGTATACCTGCCTGGTGGGACTCCTTAGACAGAGCACCATATACATAATCCATTATCTCAATCTACATGAGAGTAGAGTATATATATATATTCATCCGATTATGAATTCATCCGATTTCCGCCAGCTATGTTTTAGGTTTACTTTCCTTAGACGGTGTGCCCTCCCGTGCTCGTGAGCACCATTTGCCCAGGAAATGTGTAGAGTTTTCCATCTCCAAGACGACCTGTCTTTCTGGACTCTTGGGTGTTACCTGTCCAGCTTAGAAGAGTTGTCTTCTATGTTTTTCAAGGAGTAGTATGAACATTTATCCAGTACATGTCGCCAGGTTTCCGTTGAATCAAGGAGTAGTACAGAGATTTATCCAGTACATGTCGCCAGGTTTCCGTTGAATCAAGGAGTAATTCGAAGATTTATCCAGTATATGTTGCCAGGTTTCAGTTTAATCAAGGAATTGTGTGAAAATATAACCAGACATTCGTGTAAGTGGGTCGTCAATGGTTTACTGCTTACTTTGACGATAAAGTATCTTCACAAATACTATCTATCTATAGATCCTATACATCTTAATTTATTGAGCTTCCTGTTCATTCTAAAGAACGTAACAATTGAACCGGAACGAACAACAAATATACTTTCCAATAGGAAGACGTTTTATTCCAGTCAGTCTTGACAAACCAGTTGAGAGCAAGCTCTGGTTACGGTCGCATTTGGTGAATAGTAGCCAATAATGGATAACGATAAAAATTCATAAATGACACAGGTGATCCATCCAACAACGTTAAAAATGAGGGGCGTCGGTAAGAACGTGTGAAGGGCATTATCAACAATTAAGAGACAATGGGCAATGTTACCTGTAAGAAGAACATGGGGCACGACAAAGTTGAGCCAAAATAGTAAACACAATGAGAAAATATTAATGAAAACAGCCTAATTAGAGCCCATTCATGAGGAACACCTGCTAAATAATAACACAATCGGCGTTTCGGTTAATGCTTTTGCCAAGATAAGACAACAAATCAACTTAAAAAGCGAAAGCATAATAACATATTTGCCAACAAATTCATTGGAAAACTTATACCGATTCAGTGGGGAGGTGAAAATTAATATATGAATACTTGTAATGACCATATTTACGCAAATATTAGAGCTACATAGATGAAAAGTGCCTTGGGTGGTGGGGAGTGCATAAACAACCAGTGATCTGAACACTAAGCATGAGTTCTGGCAATATTTATGACAAAAAATATTGCAGCACTGAAGAACCTGAATATTAATGACTCAAATAGGACAGTCCAAGCTATTTTTGCTGTTCCATCAGGATGGTTTTAAATTACGATATGTAATCAATCAAGTGCCATGCCGAATGGCATAGGTGATCATGTTTCTCCACGATTCTCTGTCTCTTGTGTTGTCAATAAGCTGGGTTGGTGAAATTTTATCATGGTACAATACTAGTTCATCTAGCAACTTCTCTTTATCGTCCCCTTAAGTGTTCAAGCTGTGTTCTTCTCAGCACATACCCTAGAAAACTTGACTATCTGCCCTTTATTAATGTTTGTTATTATTGATTTTTTTACTCCAGAATCAATGAGAATATCTGCATTAGTTTTCTTAGCTGTCCATGGTATTTTCATCATTCTTCTCAGAAACCACATCTCTGTAGCCTCCAATTCATTTTGAATAAATGTATACAATTTTTTTTTTGTTTACAGTCCATGCTTCACATCCACTAAAACAAGAATTGGTTCGATATAACATCTCAACACCCGAAATCGGGTTTGCATTGATAAACAATATGCACTGACCCCTTAGCTATGAATATTTTAAATCACAAACTATCTGTGTCCAAATATTAAATTATATGCTAAACAACGATAAAGAGGAAATTATTACGTTGAATCTGGTTCAATCAATCAAGTGCTTTGTCGAGTGGCGTAGACGATCATGCTTCTCCACAACTCTCTGTCTATTGTGTTGTTAAATAAGTTCAGTTTGTGTCATCTATTTTGTGCCACATTGACAACCGATCCAAAAATTTATCTCTCTGTCATTCTCTGTCTCTCCTCCCCTTGATGTTTCCGGTGTTTACTAAATGTTATTTTTCTCATCACATGCCCTAAAAATCGTGATTGTCTGCTTCTAATTATTGCTATAATTTATCGTTTTACTCCAGCATCTCTGACATGAGAACTATATTAGTTGTCTTTGTTGTTCTTCTAAACAACCACATCTCAGTTGCCTCCAGCTTATCTTGGACACGTTTGTTTACCGTCCATGCTTCGCATCCATAAAGAAGAATTGGCTTATCCTTAATAATCTTTGGCTATGCTGGTTTAAAACTGCTCAGAACGAAATAAACGTTCTTAAACAATAGCCAAAGCCAAGTTTTCATTTTCGATAGTGCAGGGGCCAAAAAATGGTTTGACTTCAAACGCATCAAGTTGCTGATTTTATAAAGGCATTTTTGGCGGCTTGAGACACATGTCACACTATTCACTGGGACTGCAAAGGGCTAAACAAATAAAGCGTGTTGACCAGCCACATAAAAAAAAATCCTGAATTGGCACGCAGACACATAAAAAGGATATCAAACTCTGCTCAAAAACGTATGTAGAATCATACCAACAACATGCCATATACGATCTTGGACATACGTTCCTTTCTGTAAACATTTCCAAATTTAAATTCAAGAGTGGAAAGATTAAAATTAAAATAATGACGTGAGGAAATATTAACATCTAAAAAAATTACAAACACGCTAAAAATGAAAATCATAAAATACTATATTTCCTATATATTAATATATGGCTCAGAAAC
The DNA here is from genome assembly GCA_034231615.1 of Meghimatium bilineatum. Classification (NCBI taxonomy): domain Eukaryota; kingdom Metazoa; phylum Mollusca; class Gastropoda; order Stylommatophora; family Philomycidae; genus Meghimatium; species Meghimatium bilineatum. Next base: position 48,495,142 of record CM067316.1, read on the forward strand.
ATGGACAACAAAGAAAAAAACAATTAGAAAAGAGAATTGATGCCTTTGAGAAGTGGATATGTAGAAGTATAGGGAGAACATCAGCATAGGGAAAACATATACCTCAGCATAGGGAGAACATCATGGAAAGAGAAGAAAACAAACAAAGAGGTTATAGCAACACTGCGTATGAAGAAAGAATTATTAAAGGAAATAACAATCAAGCACATAAAATATTTTGGACACATTAAAAGACATGACACCTTGTTGAAGACCTTACTTGACGGTGAAGTTGTAGGCAGGCGATCAAGAGGTAGGCAGAGATACAAATGAGAGAGTAACACCACGAGATGGACAGGTTAGTCTATCAGAGTGTACCACACTAAGACAAGATGTGTATGTTTTCTTGTTTATACCTTATAACCCCTTAGTCTTAGTGATCGTCCGCTGTGTTCAAGTGAAACTTTCTAAAAGCCTGTGTTCCACGTAAGCACCAAGGCAAGAAACAGAATGTTGGAGTCATGTTGCAGCCAACGGTCGTTGCGGAGACGGCACTTGATGAATGCCAATGTGTGAAAGACATATCAGAGAAGCTGGTAGTATACCACAAGATGGGCGAGAACTGATAAGAGTCAATGGCGAGCACAAGTCAGTGATTACGGAACTTGATATGACATGACATATTCATTGCGTGTGAAGAAACCTATTAAGTTTCAGATGTTTAGCAGATACCAGACGACTTGTTTATGTTCTTCATCTTCTTCTTCGTTCTCCTGTCGGAGTCGTGTCGAAGGATATGTGAATTTATTCAATGAAGTGTGCTGTGGTCATCAGACTAGAGGAAGGACCGCAAGAGCTATTTTCTTCTTCTTCGATCCGTTTCTTATGCTCAGAAGTCTATACAGGAAGGTGGGTCGCCTTCATGAATTCTTTAGTAGGTGGTCCTCACGGTTGCTCGAAGCTTCACTTTCAGATCTGTCAGCTTGTCTATCAGACTGATAAATAATCAGTGTCCGGTAACAGCCCAATGCTCTAATGATATCTTGAAATTTCTTATGTGATCGGTTAACGCACTTTTGCTTTTTTATTTACATATTATACTCGTGCATTTTTCTGTTCCTTTTACTCTTTCTTCTGTTCTTGTTGTACTTGTCAAGTTCAACAAGTCTCTTTGAGTCTGTTGCGGACCGTTATCAGTCCTTTTCTTCACCCGCGTTCGGTCTCAAACCTCTGTGAAGTAGTAGGACGCAGTCCAGAGATCAGAACGATGCGTGTCATGCCTTACAGCTTAGCCGCGATATCTGAGTTTTTCGGTCGAACATATTCTACTCCAGCATGACTTCTGGGTGTCTGTTGGCCCTCTGGTGGATGAGACAGTCAACTCCATCCCAAAACTGCATTAGCTACCTCTTAAGACGTATATGACTGGTGACTTTGCTCAACCTAGATGTTTAATTTACCCTCCACCAAAAAACAGAACTCAGCCCTAAACGACAGTTGAACTGTCATCCTCATAGAGGCTCTAATCCCTCGGCCATGCACCACACAATTATATGTATGGCCTTTTGAGTCTTGTAGGCGGTCGTTTAGCAATAAGAAGCAGCAATCTATTGAATATTTTCTCAGAAATGTTACTTTTAACATTTATTTTTAGCGATACTTTTAGCGATAATATCACAGCAACGAAAGATTTTTGTTTGTGTCTTTCTCTTTTTTTCCATATCTTTAAACATTATTTCTGAATAATGCTGTTCCCGCACGCAGGTTCTGCATCCAGACATCCCGAGTTTCTGCCGTGTCTTCCCAGTATTTGGATTCTATGTGGGCGCCTTTCATTGAGGATTTATAGATGTCTTTATACCTCAGCATTGGTCTACCTCGGTTCCGATGGCCTTCAGCCAGTTTCCCGAAAAGTACTCTTATGTTTCCAGCCATTGGAGCAAATAAAACCACTATACATGACTCTCGTTCTCTTTACTACACCCTGCTGGAAATATACTAGTATCGTTACCCTGCTATAAGAGAGATCCGGTGGGAGTTTGAGAACAATATGGAATACAGTAGACTATAATGCGTACAGTGGGGTATGGTTAATATACAATAAAACACACAGTAATCCATAGAGTTTTCAATGCGGTATGTTATATAGACTAGACAATAGAATACATACATAGTTGTCTATATAACTCTCAATGAGAAATCGTTGAAGACACTAGAACACATACATCGTTGCCCATAGAACTTTTAATGGTTGACTACATAAGGTATGTATGTAAATATTATATAACATATAAATATAAATATATATATATATATAGTTTTATTTATGATCCTTCTGTATTGTTGTATATTCCCGTTACAATTCCGCAACTTTCACAAACCTACTTTAACAAAACTCCTACGATTAACATACTTTTAGAGTGTTTTATCTGCTCCTTTCTCTCCATCATCCTCTTTTCGTTCGTAGTATTCTGTCTATCTTGTTCTAGTCTTCACTTAATTAAATACATTCGCCAAAAGAAACAGTGAAGAAAATGATCTCAATATCAATATCTTCCAGATTTTCTTGTAAAAGATGTTATTTCTAAATCCTTGATACTGAAGTCTACACATTTGTAACTATGATATTTGTCTTAAAATTGTTATCTAAAATAACTCAGTAATTTGAAACATCCCCACCCCTCCCCTTTCCCAGAGGCACCATAAACTCAAGAGATCGCCGATTTGAACCCTGGAGTATTGCTAAATAAGAGATTTTTGAATCGATTTATGGGGATTATATCTTGGAGCTACAGAGTTACGTGTTATGATTGGTACTTCTGGCACGCGGCGTGCTGACAGTCAATCATCTACGTCTTTTATATCAATGTAGAATAATGTCATATAGAATCCTCTAAATCAAATGCTTACCATATTTCAATCGCCCGTGTGTTTTGCCGAGGCCCGAAAGAGGAGCAAAGAATAGCAACACTGTTTACCTTCCACGCATGTCGTAATAGGCGACTAAGTAGGTTATGGGATGGAGTTGGCTCTCTCATCCCATATAGGGTCAGTGACCCAAAGCCATGCTGAAGTCGGATGTGTCAGACCGAAAGGCGCAGATATCGCAGCAATGCTGTAAACCATGGCACAACGCATTCCGTTCTCCGGACTACATCCTGCTAATCTGCATGAGTTTGAGAACGAACGCAGAAAAAAACACCATATTTCAATTAAACTCATTTCTTTTTTATTTAAGTAGAGCACACGAATGACAATATAACTTTAGTTTCCAGGACAAATAAGAAAAGACAGAAACTAGAATTCACCTTACAAAACTTTTTTCGATGATGTTAAATAGCTTCCATAGCGCATTTTAAACTACATATGCCCACACTAAACTCTCTTGATTTGTATCTGTCGTGAATAACCGACCTCAGCATATTACTCGAGGTTTGATAGCTCTGATTCAGTAGCTCAGTTGGTCCTTATTTAAGGAGGTGAAACCCCCCCCCCCAATGAATAACACATAGTCAACGTCATTGCCAGCTCTCATCGATTAACCTTCGTTGTGGGCATTGCAAGAACTGCAACCTTCTCAGCCATTTTGCAGTCATAAGAGCACAGTAGGCACAAAACGGAAATTAATTTTGTCTCCAAAGGATTTCCTCGAAGCAAGGGTTCCGAAAATTCATCAATTTTTATTAGACATAAATTTATGTCATAAATTTAAACATAAATTTTCAAGTATCTTTTAAATGAAGTGTATGTGTGGGGGGGGTGGGGGGGGGGACTTATTGTATATAGCGTGTCTATAAAATATTCATGTATATCTAATTTGAAATGAAATATGTGTACTCAATGTGTCGTCATTGAAAGTTGTGTATTTCCATGGTCTACTGTATAAGATGCAGGTCAAATATCAAAATGGACAGAAATAGGCATAAGTGTTATCAAAATAAGTCATAAAACAACTTAACGAGACACAGTGACGGACGACGTTTCGAGACTAAATTCTTTATCAGAAAAAACAAAAGACCACAGTAAATAAATTGTACATAGAGATACGCATGCCTGTGATAGTAAGGGAAAAAAGGGGAGAAGGAAAATAATGAATAGACGAGGGAGGAAACAAAGATAGGGCAGAATGACAGGGGAAAAGAAGGTGTGGGAGGGGAAAGTGCACAGAAAAAGTGAAACTAGATCAAATATAATGCAAACAAAATAAAATTAATTTACAATATTTATCTCAATGGAAGTTCTATGAATTAGAGATGCCAGGTTAAATAGCAAACAGCTACCCAATCTCTCATTTCCTGTTTAGGGTTGTTACTCGACACTGGAGCTTTTATCATATAGTGGTCCAGGTCAGACCAAGAAGACGATGGACTGACGACATTAAAGATAACATGAATACGTAATTGGAAAATGCAAGTTGCATGGTCCAAGACAGAGAATGGTTCAGAAAGTTCATTGAGAAGACAACGTTCTGGAGAGAAGCGTCACATGACACCGTGTATAACGTAGCTCAGCGACTGTTGTTTGCTGCGGATAACATTTCATTTGTTGACTCGCCCGTGGTGCAACTAGGGCCTCGGTTTCTAGATCAGGGTGCAAAGAATGCCTTATTGCCGCAAGTAAGGGGGTGGGGTTCAAACTCCCTCCTTGGCAAATCTGAACATGAATTTTAGTACTAGGAACTTAACCATAATGTAGGCAAAATCAATCCCAAAGCAATTTTTCACCAAAAAAAGTCTGAAAATTTCCCAGCAAATAGTGAAATTTACACATGAAAATGAAAGAATGTGTTTTTTTAAAGTAAATTCCTATATTTTAGGTAAAAATATCTACGGTCCAGCTTGAGGAATGAGTTCACAATTACTGGTGAAAAAAATTGCTTAATAAGTACTCATTTCGAACCTGGCCTAGAAACATATAGGCCCTAATTTTTAATACATTATATAGGCCCCTACATTTGTTTATTGTTCTCAGTATATGCTACATATGTAAATATCCATAATTGTAACACGAATGTAATGTTTATTTAGTAATATTAATATGGTTCTAGAAACTGGCCGACCTCGCTCCTTGGGCTACGGCAGACGCTTTTTATTACAAGTCCTTTCTGTAACACAATGCATATTTATCTAGTTTGCGAACTTTCTGAACTTAATATTTCATCTTCATATAAATATAACAGATATCATTTACAATAAAACTTTTAGATTAGCTTTCTTTTTCGTCCGGCCCACCTTCATGTTCGATTTCTGCATCCGGTCCTGGGACAGTTCGCCGACCCCTGGTGTATATGATTGAATCAAGACACCATATATTATTTATTACTTTCAGTAGAAAAAATATTTTCAATCATATTAACAATTCGAGGCACACATTCTTGTCATTCGTCATATATAACTTTAGAATCCTTGTCCCCAGGTAGAGCATATTTATTGTGTATGTAATTCAAGCACCTGTGCCATTTTCCCTCATTACTTAAAGTAAAAGAATAACAAATATGTAAAGGTGCGATGAACTCAAAAGTGCAAAGTTCATCAGGATCACCATCGTATCATATTGAGAACGTCGGCAGTATAGGAAGGCACGCTTTCTGAATTAATTTGGACCACGTTTCTTACGTTTTTGATTATTGTTTGGCTCCCGGTTCATCACTATTTATATCAATCAATCAATCACGTGCCATACAGAATGGCCTATGCGATCATGTTTCTACACGACTCTCTGTCTTCTGTGTTGCTCGGTTGGTGAACTTCTCCCGTACCATAATACTAATCCATCTAGCAATTTCTTTCTTTGTCGTCCCCTGTCTCTTCCCTTCTTGATTTATTCAGCGGTTATTAAGTGATTAATGTACAAAATACAGAAGTTATGAAAATTAGCAAGTCTTCAACACCAATTAATATAAAAATAGATAACACCAAGGTGAAACAAGCCAAAGAATTTAAATATCTAGGCAGCATTTTTTTCGAAGATGGAAGACTAGACAGAGAAATAGAAACAAGATGCCAGAAAGCAAACACAGTGACTTACCAACTTTCACCATTACTTCTTCATTCAAAGATCAAGATGGAAATTAAAAAACAAATAATATCTACGATTTTTATACCAACACTGTGCTACCAATGTCAAACATGGTCTTTAACAGCTTTGCAGCAAAGAAAAATCGTCATATGTGAAATGAAGTGTCTGAAAAAAGCTGCAATGGTTACCAAACTAGATAAAATAAGAAATGAAAACATTAGGAAAAGAGTTGGTAGAATATCATGTATCGAACATATTGAGAGATAGCAAGTAAAATGGTTTGGTCACCTTATGAGAATGAAGCCAAACCAAAAATCGATAAAAGCATATAATACAATAATATCCGGGTGTAAAGCCAAAGGTAGACCAATGATAGAAAACGATGGATAGAAAACATCAAGATAGCCTTGAACAAACATGGACTAAATGCAACCTCGGCGACACATCTGGCTTTGGAACGACAACTTAAGCTCCCACAACGCTTAACGGCAAGTGTGAATGCGATCAACAATCATTCACCTGGAGAAAGACAATAGACAATTAAGTGTTCAAGCTATATTTTTGCTGTGTTCAAGCTCAGCACACGCCCTAGAAACCTTGAATGTCTGCCCCTAATATTTGATATTTAATATTTCCGGTCAAAATGGTGTATAACAACACACGTGTTTTGTGTGTCGCCTACAGTTTCACTTGAACAATGGATATATTCGTTGTTTTCAATTAGGAGATTGTGTGGTGATGTGCTGTTATTCTCTGACCAGCAGGTCCATTCATTAAGATCTTCGCCGGTGCTAACGGAGTGCGTGCATCTGAGCTGAAGTTTTCGTGAGTGTAATCGCCGTTACACAATTTGAAAAATGGCGACCAATATCAAGCGGCTTAAACGAGGTGGCTCAAAAAGGAAATGTCACCGGGCAGGTGCTAGACGCACGAGATCTAAAACAGCTAGGCTAGGAATTAAAACGTGCGTGGTCTGTTTTGGAATGTGGCCAGTGTACACAAGCGTAGACCAGAGTTAGAAAATATGTGTTACTGTGCTGACATCGTTGCATTGCAAGAAACACAGTTAGGTGAAAGTGGTAACATCAGGATAGCCGGATTTCAGTGTTTCTTTAACAGGCGACACCTTGGACAGGCAATCTTAGTACGTGAGGGTTTTAGTATATGCGAGGTCGATATGTCCAAATGGGATAGCGACAATATCCAGTTACAGGCAGTGAGAGTCCAGAGGGTCCAGCACCAATTCATGATTGTAAATGTGTATGCCTGCAACACGAGCGTTGATCTTCAGAGTTGGAAAATCCTAGGGGAGATAATGGAACTGGAAAAGCAGATCCTCTTCTGTGGTGACGTCAATGCGAAAGGTACATCATGGGCAATAGTGCTTCGAACAAACAGGGAAGTGAGCTTGAGGTGGCACTGACAGATACGGACCTGATGTGCCTTAACGATGGCCGTATAACAAGGATGGCAAGAAGGGATGGTGATGATGATATCGAAAAATAAGTATCACGTATGTACGGAATGGTATCGTATCACCTATGTACGGACCTGGTATCGTATCACCTATGTACGGACCTGGTATCGTATCACCTATGTACGGACCTGGTATCGTATCACCTATGTACGGACCTGGTATCGTATCACCTATGTACGGACCTGGTATCATTTCACGTATGTTCGGACCTGGTATCGTATGATGTATGTACGGACTTAGTATCATATATGCACGAGCTGGTATCACGTATGCACGGGCTTATATCACGTATGCTCGAGCTGGTATCAAGTATGTACGGGGCTGGTATCATATATGTACGTGCTGATATCGTATCACGTATGGAAGGGCTGCTATCGTATCACGTATGTACGGGCTGGTATCGTATCATGTATGTACGAGCTTAATATCGTATCATATCACGTATGTACGGGACTAGTATCAAGACACCTTAGTGGGGCGGGGGAACGTACCCAGAGTTTTGGTTAAGCTGTTCGCCTTATTCTCAAAAGTGCATGTGTTCGACTCCGGCATGTGTCGTCCTTTACAAAGTGGATTATTTCGGAGATCCCTGGGGATTATTGCTTGAAACAATGGAGTTACGTGCTATGAGTGGTGCTCTCGACAGACGTGGTGCCACTTCGTTGAGATTGGCGGAGTACATGTGGGAATCCCGAGTACACTGAAGTCAATCCTCACGACTTTGAAATCCTTTGTAACAACAGTCTTGCATCCATGAAAAAAATGATTGAGCTAAAACTGTGTCCTCACCTCCACACGGCGAATTTAATAATAAATCCTAAATTTTCCAAACGGATTTTTAGTTCATACAACATTCAAACAGGGTAATATACGAGCAATATATACAACTTATCTGGCAAAACCAATAATAACACATATTTACTCGAAGTATTGTATCAAAGAAATTCAAAAGATTCAATGTCTAAACAAACTCATAATAGAAACGTATGTTTGCACAGCGACTGCAGCAGACATCAGACAGGAAAGGACAATATTTTACTATTATTTCACAGAGTTAACTGAAGGCAGAAAGTGTCAAATGAATAGAGTTAGTTTTTGAAGAAAAAACTCAGAATATTTTGCGGGTGGAATTAAAAGATATTGAGATACAACGCGGTTTCTCAAAGTGAGCGATAAAATACTTCGTTGTTGGGGGGGGGGGTGGTAAAGAGATATGGCAGCTATGGGATCAATGGTTGATAGAGAGCAATGATGTTCGATACAACACTCAACCAATCAGGTGTTTAAAAAACACAATTGAAGCTACTTTGTAGGGACAATCAATACAAGGAATTACTGCGTGAAACGTAACAACAATAGTACTTACGTAAAGGTTGTAGGGTTAAGAAGGAAGAGGCTGTCCAATACATTACCTAAACAATTAAGAGGGAACGAGTCTGAAAAATTGGGACAGTTGTGGAAGAGGGTAAAGGGGAGTTCATAAAAACTGCAGTCCAAAAATGTAATGTGTTTTATAATAATTAAATTAATAATTTTAAAACGCATTATATGAATGTAAATATAAAATTAATGCATAATTAAATTATATATTATTATGTCTTGATACTTCACAGCAAATTAACAATTCCACTTTTATACCTGTCATATTTAATTTTTAGAATTCACCATGCAGTTACAGAATTTTTGCAAATCGTTTGTTGTTTTATAGCGACTTTAACTCTGAAGCGATTTCTGGTACACAAAAGAAGGAAATGTAGCAAACATTTACACAACACGTTCTCACATCAGCAATTGGTAACTCGGTTGTAATATCACATCAGCAATTAGTAATTCGGTGGTAATATCACATCATCAATTGGTGATAGTAACTCGGGGGTAATATCACATCAGCAATTGGTGATAGTAACTCGGTGGTAATATCACATCATCAATTGGTGATAGTAACTCGGGGGTAATATCACATCAGCAATTGGTGATAGTAACTCGGTGGTAATATCACATCAGCAATTGGTGATAGTAACTCGGTGGTAATATCACATCAGCAATTGGTAACTCGGTGGTAATATCACATCAGCAATTGGTAACTCGGTTGTAATATCACATCAGCAATTAGTAACTCGATGGTAATATCACATCAGCAATTGGTGATAGTAACTCGGTGGTAATATCACATTATCAACTGAAATTGCATTATTTGAGTCTACTGCCCATATATAAATGCAGTAATCATGCTGTTATTATTATTTGGTTCTGATTCCCTGTATTTTGCTACATGCGTGTTTCTATGACAACGCTTGTGTACACACTACGTCATTGTTACCTTGGATGTCTACGCTGTTAAAATGTCTGCCGTCTGATTCTTTAGTGATAAAACCTTTATTTTTACTGTTTTTACTATTTGTTTCCGCATGCGGGTTCCACCAATGTCCCATTAGACAAACCACCCATGCAAAGGAAAACCTTAGTCGATGACATGCCGTTATACGGAAGCTCTTTTATGGCAGCTTTCTAGCGTGTCATCTATACAATTATAGACCCCCTCTGAGTAGAAGACTTCTTCGACGGGCATTGCACTAAGCCGAAAATGAAGTCTCATGAGTATGAAAGAAAGCTCAGAAACCCCACCCCACTGCACATAGGCAGTAAGAGCTAATCGCTCTAAATTTCTGGGATTCTCAAACAAACAAAATAAAAGTGTTTGTTCACTGTTTGTCTTGTATTTTCGTGAAAAAAAACACCTTAAGGTTGAAACGTTAAAATTGTCGTGTATACTGTTATCTGTATGTTTTCATACTCATAACCAATACTCTGATAGTCTGCATCCTAACATGCAATGGCTTCGCATATGAGTGGTCCTGGGTTCATTCCCCAGTTGAGGCGGAAATGTTTTCAGATCGCAACGGCTCCCAGGTCACCCAGCCTTAAATGGGTACCGGATTAATCCGGGAAGTAAAGACTGCGAGGGAGAGGAGATGGCTATCGCCCTCATTTGCAGAGCCTGTGAAATGTGAAATCGCTAACATCTCACACCCCTACGGCATTAATAAATGCTATGGGTTACTTGACTTTACTTTATCCTAACTGTAAAGCTGATGGACCTTGTGTGTTACATACTATTGTTATCCAGTATTACAACAGTTTCACTTTTTGATGATTACTTAGTCATTTCATTTGTACCCCGTGTTGTGAGACACGCTTATTTCAACCGTAGACCTGAGTCCGATTTGATTATATCAGAGTTTTTTATCCATCATAAATAATTTTGAGTTATGATTCTTGACTAATGTTATAGAGCTCGGCCTAGACAGTATCGGTACCATGTTAATACTCCACCACAGGAAACTGGAAAGCCAGACCGTTCAGAAAGCAACGACAACGCACATTATCATTCAGAACACATAGCTTACATCAATCACAACAAGTAACTATTGTCACTCAAAACACAGAAATAATATCACTTGAAACACGTAAAAATTATGACTCAGAACACGTAAATAGTATCACTGAGAACAAGTAATTATTATCACTCAGAACACGTATTTCCGTATCTTCAAGCAATAATGGTAAGGATCTACGAAAAAATGCATTTGTAAATAAAACTCGAGTTCAAACCCGCGAAATCACGGACACCAAGTAAGTAAATGTATTACAAATACCTACTACTAACATGAAGATGCCCCAAAAATATTATAATAAAGTGAGTAAGGATGAACATAGTTGACATCTAAGATCTTTGTTTGAGAGAAGATGATGCTCTTATATCGAAACGTCAACCGCTTTCTCCTTTATTCTTTCTAGTATAATTGTTTTGTCAGCTTGTTATTAGTATCACTAGGTATTTGTAGCACTTATTTACTTATTCACTATAAATATTTTAGTATTTGCGTTATTATGACCATGCCTGGTTGTTGAATCTTCTTTGGATTTTAGTTAATTACACACTTAAACAGGAAAACATGTTTACTAAAGACCTTTTTTACACGTGACCTTCTTTACAATCGCCGGAATACTTACTCGTATTACGTTACTATATAAGGCAAATCCGACTATATCTGGGATTTTTATTGGCTGGCAAAACAAAGTATAAATAAATTGCCTAATTGAAAATATGGTAATAGTTGGAGAGGTCTCTCACGGTGACGCTGACTCAGAAATTATAACGAAGGTCACGACTAAACAAAAGGAACAAAATATACGCACCATAGACAATTTTGAAGACATTTTAACCACATCCATTATAGGAGTAGTAGGGGTGTAATTGAACTAGGGACATAAAACAAATTCGAAATCGATATTGAGACCCCCCCAGGAGAGAAGAGATTATCACAACTTTTAAATATCGTAGCAATAGAACGACATGGATATGACGTTAATGATAACCTAAACGTTCAATTATGCAAAGTAAATCCAGGGCAGTCATTCAGTCTACTAATGTTATTGTTAACAAATAGAAATGCTAAACTGAGAAACCCGATACAGTGAACAGAAGGATCTTTTTTCGTCTTATATGTTCATACTCAAACTCCTGTAGATAAGCCGGATTTAGTCAGGAGAAGGGAACGCATTGCTATAGTTTACAGCTTGACAGAGATGTATGCACCTTTCCGCCTGACACATTAAGTGTAAATAAAAGATGCTTGGACACGCGGCTAATAAGAAATGAGGACGAGAGAAAAGTGATAGAACGTTGTGGATGTTGTGTTAGTTAAAGAGTGCGATTGCTCGAGAACATCAATCGCTAGTGAAACTAACTGTTCTGAATTGTCACTGGGGGGGGGGGGGGGGGGAGGGGGCAGGGGGGAATGTTTGTTATAGTGCGTTTCATAATACATGCCCCTGTTTAAAAATGTGTAACGGTGCAACTATTTTGCAAATATGCATGAAGTTTCCAGAACTGTTTGGCGCTTTCATCGTTCAAGTAACTGTTGTGACCTTTGGCCTGGATTCACGGTGTTTCCTAACCTCCACCATTGTGACTTTGCAGTGTCCGATAAGTTGTGTAAGATTATAGATTTTGGTAAATGGGGGTTAAAAGGATTAGAATTAGTTTTATAGATTTTTTTGGGAAGGGGGGGGGGGAAAGGGTTAGAATCAGTGTTTAGAATTAATAATTAATTCTCTAAGAATTCTCATTCCTAAAACCACGTCGCGCGCTTGGACCATCCTTTTTGCTTCTGCGGTGTGACGTCACGGCATCCATTAATTTCATTGGCAGTGCGCGGAAATCCATGACGTCTGGTAGTCCGGAATATAAACATTGCGCTATTTATAGCACAGTGGTTACTTGAACAAGAAATTTTTACAGCACAATTGAACCAAAAGTGCGCAAGTTGTCTATATAGTATGTAGTTAGATATTCCTCTAGAGCCAAAGCCGACACATAGGGTGGATGTCATAGATTTCTATGTCTCTCGTTTCATTGCAATTTGCTTTAGATCATTGTTCCTGATACCGATAGTGAAACGTTCTCTTGTAATAGTTCTACGTAAAGTTTCTTTTGGTCTTTCTCGTTTTCTCTTGCCCTTTGGTGACCACATCAAAGTTTGACAGGGGAATGTATGTAGTATATACACACACACACACTAAAGATGTGTGTGTTAAAAATAATGACAATATCGTAAATACGAAGTTAATTATAAAGATTACTGAATATAACTATCAATATAAATAAATCATAAATAACAATAAAACAAAGAACAAAGACAATTTTCAACGTGTCGGTCCTATTGGGACCTTTATCAAGAAACAAAAACCAATTAAGACAACACAACTATAAAAATACAATAATGCCAAGACTTGGATAAATTTTTGTTTCTATGTCTTCTATATCCCTTTAACCTATGGAAACACATGGACTAAGATTAAAATAAATTCCGATGCTATTATAACTGACAGTTTTATTAATTGTTTCTAAACACATTTCGCCTTTCCTTTTCATATTTTCAATAGTAATTCAAACGGCAGTAATGTCATCTTTTATGATGAAGACATTTCAACCGACACGTTTTAAATCAGTTTATACGCTAGTGAAATATGGATTGTGTATAAACCTCATGTGAGGGAACTCAGTCACTATCACACAACTTGTCTCAAGAAAGTTATGAACATCAGATGACAAGACAAGATTCCAGATATCACTGGCCCTGACAGATCTCGTATCCCCATCATTGTCACTATACTGGTGCAGACACAGATTCGTTGAGCAGGTCATTTTTTTACGTATGCCAGACCATCGCCTGCCAAAGAGACTTCGCTATGGTAAACTGGAGAAATGTACACGATCTCAATGTGGTCAAAATAAGCGTTACAAGGACTCGTTAAATGCCTCATTGAAAGCCTTTGAAATAGACCAAGATATATGGGAAGAACTTGCACAAAATAGATCTACATGGAGCTCTACGGTCAATAAGAGCGCATTATCTTGTGAAAAGAAGAGAAATGCAGCAGCTCAACATTGGAGAGTAGCAAGAAAGTCACGGATAGACCAACATCCATCTACAGTTGTCATTACATGCCCGAACTTTCCAAGAAGATTTACAGCTTAAATAGGGCTTATTAGCCATCTACGAACTATTATACATGGACATAATTCTAACTGAAATTTCAAAAGTCTATCTATCTATACACTGTGTCTCTTGTTTGCCTCGCAGCGTCAGGGGTGGAAGAGTTCTCTGGAGATGGCCTTCTTGTGCGCTGTTTGTAAGCTTGTTCCTGTGGCTTCTTTGATTTCTGTGATCCATCTTTTACATGGTCTGCCTCTGGCTTTATAACCGTTATGTCTATGTGTCATGGCCATTTGTGGCATGCTATATGTCGGTAGTCTGGAAGCGTGTGAAAACCACTTGATCTGTTGTCTTTTGATGTGTTCCAATACTGGTATTGTTTTGGTTATCTGTCTGATGTTATCGTTTCTAATTCTATCTCTTAATGACACTCCGAGTATTCTTCGTAGACATGTCATTTCTGTTGTCACTATTTTTCTTTTCTCTTGTGCTGTCATTGTCCAGGTTTGGCACCTGTAGCATATTGATGGAATAATAATAGTCTTGTATAATGCAACTTTAGTGTCTATGTTTACATTTGTGTTCTTGAAAATGCGTGTCATCTGTCCTAGGATCTGGTATGTTTTGTTGCATCTATTTTGTATCTCTTTACTGGTTTTCCCTTCACTCGATATAATTTTCAAAAGTGGATGTAACAAATGGTCATTATCACTTGTAATGAACGAAAACACACAAGCCAATATTATACACTTTTTCTCTGTTTTTAAACCTATGTTTAAAATGTATCTCATATTATAAAAAATATGCATTCTCTCTTTCCAAATCGTATCAAAACATATCTAAATCTCCACAGACAAATCGTATCAAAATATATATATATACATCTCCACAGACAAATCGTATTAAAACATATATACATCTCCACAGACAAATCGTATCAAAATATATATACATCTCCACAGACAAATCGTATTAAAACATACATACATCTCCACAGACAAATCGTATCACAACATATATACATCTCCACAGACAAATCGTATCAAAACATATATACATCTCCACAGACAAATCGTACCAAAACATACATACATCTCCACAGACAAATCGTGTCAAAACATATATATATACGAGTATATCTTCACGGATTCTCCGGACAGCTGGACGATTACTCCTTGACAATAATCTTGCTATCGTTCTGTCATTTCCATTCTTCCATCGTTTTACCCGTCATTCTATTTCTGTAGAAAACCCTCAACATTGTGCCCATCACACTCAATGTTTACATGCAGAGCCTAATATTTGTTTCTCTTTTTTCTCATACTGGAATCTGGGACAAACGAGTACGTGTATAAATGACTCCCTTTCCTGTTTATTTGAACCGTAGATTACCTGTGTGGAAGTTCTTCCTTCATGATCATTTTGCCACCTGTCGCTTGTTACGGAATTCCATTAATTTTGTTGTTGTTTGCATTTCACGATCTGTTTCATCAAAGTGGAAATATTCAAGGGACAACATCAACGCAGTTTCTGGTATTTAAACTCATGCAAGCAGTACTCCTACTAGAGTCCAATAACTGAATATGGTCTCAGAGACTTACTATTTAAACTCACGCAAGCAGTTCTCCAACTAGAGTGTAATATCTGAATCTGATCTCAGAGACTCACTACTTAAGCTCAGTACTTAAAGCAGTACTCCTACTAAATCTTTGGTAATTTAAGAATACCACCAGTATGTCTATTGTTGTAGCGGTGATTTGTTTTGCCAAAACCCATTGAAAAGTAATAACATAACAGATAATAAAGAGACACTAACAGCAGCCTTCAGCATTTCTCCAGATATATATTTTGTCTTCTGTGACGCCTTTTTCGTTTTTTTATAGCTATTTTAGGTTTATGAGTAGAATCTGTTCCAATACTGCTTTTATAATTTTATCTCAGAGACTCACTATTTAAACTCACAGAAGTAGAACTCCTACTAGAGTCTAATACCTGAATCTGATCTCAGAGACTCAATATTCTGAAATGCGTTTTCAACTATGCAGAAGAAATGCCTCTTCTAGTTCGTATATGTCTATGTTTCTTCAGTGACGAAAACTGTGCATAGGACAGAACTAGAGCTCCCTAGTTCGAGTAATGTGGTGCTCCTGTGTGTAATTCTGTATGTTGTTAAAACTTATAGTCATACCCTCTTTGATGATTGATCTGCGAAGAACCTCTCTTTGTCTTCCTCGTTTTCTTTTTCCATTAGTTCGGTGTATAGATCAAGAAAATTTTGTATTTTTATGTGACCTGGCAATAACTCCAGGTCCAAACTAATCACTGGTCATCTCTTCAACATATTCTTAGATTTGCAAAATATTTTCAATAATAGTGTGTTTTTTTACGTGGGACCCACGCCCCACAGGGGGGGGGGGTGCAATTTGATTGTTCAGTGGGGCAATTATTCCCTAAACTTTGAGTACTGAGATACATTTTTAAATATAAAAAAATATGTATGATACGTAAGGGGGCATCTGAATTTTAGAAAGCTTAGGTGGGGTATTGTAAAAAAAATGTTGAGAAACATTGTTTAAGATTGATGGTATTTGTTTGTGTTTTTATTTAAGCGGTTGGGGGGGGGGGTGTGTGGAGGGTGTTAGATGGTTCACCCCCTGTCCATGTAGAAAATCAGAACATTACTTTTGGTACTTTTTTCTTGTGCGTTCATTCTCACGCTCCTGCAGATTATTAGGACGAAGTCCAGAGAACGGGATGTATTGTGCCATGATTTACAGCTTAACTGCGATATATGCTAGTTTCGGCTTGACTTCAGTATGGCTTCTGGGTCATTTTGACCCTGTTTAGATTGGACAGCACATTCCAGCTCAAAAGCCTCCTTAGTTGACTCCTACGACATGCGCAGTAGGTAAAATCGTTGCTATTCTTTGCTCCCCTTTCAGGCTACAACAACACACGAATGACATTTAGTACTAAGAAGCTAGGTAACAAGCGGGAAACACACCTCCTTGGTGGGGTTTTTTTTTCCTCATAAAGTCACCACATACTTTGAGTTAATTAGGAATCTATTTATGAGACGTGTCCTTTACAAAACAATGTTCTCACTGCCACTCTGTAAACCTCTCTGTTCTGTGCAAGCTGCCACAGCTTCTTCTACTATCATATTCAGAATGACTACGATGTCATATGTCCATCGTAGTCTTGGTCTACCTCTTGTTATCTTTCATAGAACCTTTCCCTTCATGATTAATCTTTCCAAAACATTGTGTCTCTTTATGTGTCCGAGATAAGTTAGCCTGCGTTTAAAAAAAATAGTTTTGAGGATTCAGTCTTCTTCTGTGTTCTTCTTCTTCTTCAGCATTCATTCTCAAACTCCCACTGGATTTCTCTTGTAACAGGACAATGGTCCTACAAGATTTCCAGTTGAATGTAGTCCAGAGAATGGAAATGCGTTGTGTTGCCGTTTTATTTGCGCCAATGGCCCAACACATCCGTCTTCGGCGGATTCTTCTATGTTCATGTCTCTGTGGACGTATGGGTGGGTTCGTCTTTGATATTGATATTCCTATGATTATAATTAGAAATCTACCTACGAAAAGTTTGACCCGTTTTTAAATAGGCAATACCTCTCTACTCCACTTTAACGAGAACGTTATCTATTCCCTGGTTCTATGTATACCTGTACGTGTGCATTTCATTCTTTTTTTAATTGGTTTTTCTTTGAAAACATTCCTCAAATAATTAGCGGAAAGTATGTGAGCTTATAGAAATTATGTGCATTTATTGAGTTAGAATGTGAGTTAGAGATTCGTGGATGGTGGGTAGCAATAGTCATATGAGTCATCGAGTAGGTTTGATTTACCATTAGCTAGTAGGACTTGTATTGTAGACGGTAGTGCATAAACAATGGGTTGTGAAACTAGTGTGGATAATGATTCCTTTTCAATGTCCAGGATAAAAGATCTGGGTTTGAAATGCGGTGTTGCTAAAAGTTAACATTTTAGAGGTCGCAGAAGAATGAGGGTCAACCAGCAGAGGATCGGTACTGTCATTAGAAGTGTAATGTCGGATACACTCAAGTAGAGATCGGAGCAATCATAGAGGTGTTCAGTTTGCAGTGATGATGATCCGACGACTAACTAGTGTGTTGTCAAATAAATGTTGTCAGGAAATCCCTCATAGTCAATACCCACTTCTTTTTTTCAGAATAATCCTGCATGTTGATCTTACACGGCGTCACTTCTTGATGCGACTGATGATTGGTCGTTCTTTCTTGATGCGACTGATGATTGGTCGTTCTTTCTTGATGCGACTGATGATTGGTCGTTCTTTCTTGATGCGACTGATGATTGGTCATTCTGCTTATACTTTGCGTCATCAGCCAATACAAATCGCAGAAACAGAAAACGTGAAATAAGCCAAGATAATTAACGACGCAGGACATCAGCACGCATGGCTATTTGGTAGAAGGATTCCGTACACACAAAGCTCATACTTTATCTAGATATAATCATAAAGTTCGTTCAATGATGGCATATCGTGTATATGAATGATGACAACCAACTGGTTTTGTAATGCCGTAACATGGGCTTTGTGTGTGTGTGAGTGTGTATATATTTAGACGATTGTGATCCTACATAACTTAAACAGTTGATAACCTCTGATCCAGGGCTGAAAATACGTCACGGGTTGTTGGGTGGGGGGCCAGTGTGTGTTTATCCACACACAAAAACGACTACGGTGTGGGTATTTTTATTCTATTTTTTAAACAAAATTATGATTCGGATATTGTGTGTGTAGTATTGTCATTATTTTGCTTGCTTTCTTCTACTGCGTTCGTTCTCAAACTCCTGCAGATTAGCATGATGCAGTTCTAAGAACGGGGAGTGCTGTGTCATGGTTTACAGCTTTGCTGTGACATCTGCGTCTTTCGGCATGACACATCTGACATCAGAATGGCTTCGGGGTCACAGTGTCTTCCTATGGAACCAGACACTCATTTCCACCCAAACCTCCTTAACAGCCTCATACGATATGCATGGCAGGTAACAGTGTTGGTATTCTTTGCTTCTTTTTCTGGCCCTGCCAGGTAACAGTGCTGGTATTCTTTGTTTCTATTGCTGGCCCTGCCAGGTAATAGTGTTGGTATTCTTTACTTCTATTGATGGCCATGCCAGCTTCTTGGAATAAAATATCATGATCTGATTTCCTAAGGAATTGGTGGAGAGTATAATATAATTTTAAGATGTATTATAAAGGCAGTGGTTCTCTGCATTTCTTTTTTTTGGGGGGGGGGGTGTGGGGCTATTATTGGTTCAAATGCAATTTAACCTTGTGCTGCATCTGGGATCTAAAACAACATTGTCATTTGCCTTCTATGCTTATTATCATATGTCTCTTAACGTCCAAATATACCCGTAGCCCATAAGCAAAACTTTGTGGTCCACATGATAAGCTGCCATATGGCCTATTCAAGAACTGATGCTATAAGAAGTGGTCGAGGTGGAGGGCAAATTATCCATTTTCAGGCAAAATAAAACTCTCAGGAAGTCATTGTCAAGTCAGAAATATAATTTCTTAATGCTAGATCGGGTGATTCACAAATGTGGTGTTTAGTCAGACAAAACAATAGTCGATTATTACTTGTGACAGGTGTTATCAATAATGGATGGGGACCTAGGATTAAGCAGATGTAGCCTATGTTTTTACTGAACTAATCTCATACATTATTTAGCAAAACAAACTTTCACTAAGGACGGATACAGCGCAGCCATACATCGACCTCCGAGTAACGCACTGAAAGGCTCCCCTCCCCTTGAACACCATTGGGGGGGGGGGGGGCTCTCAGAGCGTAAGGCAAAAATCGAATTCGCGCTAGCAGACGCTTCGCGTTTTTTATCTGAGGATCACGGAAGTTCAATGAAATCAAACCTACTAGTTACATGAACTCTATCACGTGATGAAGCCACTGTTGTCTAACACTTACCTGACCTTGATTATTCTCAGTTTAGGATCAAGCACAAAACTATAACAACAAAATAGCTATACACCTACAAACAATATCAATATTAATGTTACAAATAGAAAACTATTAACATAAAATAATGAACAATGTAATTGATGGGCACAACATTTTCAAGAAAGACTTAACAACCAGAACGCCATCAAACAAACCAACGTTACAAGAGTGGACGAATAAGAATTCATCCTCTCCCCCCACCCCCATCTCCCCCCACCCCCATCTCCCCCCCTCCAATTATAAAAGAAGCTTTGTAACAGATTCTACTGGAAGAACTAAAAGTAGCCATACAAACCTATATATAAAAAAAAAAAGAAAAACACAGACGCCAGCACAGACAAAATATCTGGAGAAATGCTGAAGGCTGCTATTAACGTCTCTTTATCATCTGTTATTTTATTACTTTTCAATGGAATTTGGCAAAACAAATCCCCGCCACAACAATGGACATCAGGTGGTGTTTCTAAATTACCAGAGAAGATTATCTAACTGGCAATGAATTATCCTATCAATACCAGGAAAACTATTCTGTAGCGTGTTACTATAAAGAATTTACAAAAGGCAATAGATGCACGATTAATAGAAGAACAGACCAGATTCAAACCTATGTGGTGGTCGTATACTGCAGGGAACTGTCGAGGGTGGAAGAAGCAGAGGAGGGAAAATAAAGACATGGACAGACAACATCAAGGAATGGACAGGGCTAGATATTTCCACACTCATCCGCATCGCTGAGGATAGAATTCGCTGGAGGACTCTGTGTGCTGAAGCTTCCAATGTGGTACCCCTACGACCCTGAAGGGTTATGGGTTTTATTGATTGATTGATTTGTGGTCGTATTTTATGTTGCTAACAGAAAGGAAAAACGAAAGGGGAGATCATACTCCTTTTCCCTCATCTCAAGATCCAGTAGATTTCTGTTCATTTTGAAGTAGGTATTTCAGAGTACATATTCATTAGCCATCTTACAAACACATTCAAACGAAACTGGACCCTTCCTAACGCCATGCTCATCTTCGCTTGCGAAGGAGGAACACCATCATGTTGAGAACAATCATAGAAGAGTCAACATAATTTTAAACATAATTATTTCTTAACTTTTTTTGACTTTCAAAAAGTATTTGACAGTTTTCATTGACATTCATTTTGGAAGATTCTCACAATCTACGGTTCACGTGATAAATATATGTATATTATGAAAGCATTCTACACAACCATTATATCGAACAAATTCTTTTTTATGGATGTGAAGCATGGACAGTAAACAAACAAATTCATGTGAATTAGAGGCTACAGAGATGTAGTTTCTGAGGAGAATTATGAAAATACCATGGACAGCTAAGAAAACTAATGCACAGGTTCTCACTGATGCTGGCGTAAAAAGATCAATTATAACAAAAATTAGGGGCAGACAATCAAGATTTCTAGGGCATGTGCTAAAAAGAAAACATCTTAATCACCACTGGAAATATCAAAGGGACAATAGATAGGGGACGACAAAGAGAAAAGTTGCTAGATGGACTAGTATTGTGGCACGGTAGAAGATCACCAACCGAGCTTATTGACAACACAAGAGACAGAGAGTCGCAGAAAAACATGATCGCCTACGCCACTCTGCATGACACTTGATTGATTGATTGAATGATTGATTGATTGATTCTACACAACATCAGTTTGCTGTGTAAGAACAAAGGTTGTGAATTCTGACCAGTTCCCAGTAGAAATAGAAGTCAAACAATGCTGGGTTTT
This sequence comes from Meghimatium bilineatum, assembly GCA_034231615.1. Classification (NCBI taxonomy): domain Eukaryota; kingdom Metazoa; phylum Mollusca; class Gastropoda; order Stylommatophora; family Philomycidae; genus Meghimatium; species Meghimatium bilineatum. Next base: position 48,516,887 of record CM067316.1, read on the forward strand.
TCACTAATGATTTTCAGTCATTGTTTTCGCAATTGGCTGGGTTATACTTAAGAGTATATAAACATATCTAAGTATTCTATGGTTTCGAAATACAACTTGAAAATAATCTAGACTTCACAGACGATCTGGCCCTTCTTAACTCAACATATCTAAAGTTAAAGAAAAAAATAGACCGACTTCAAAATTTCTCAGAACAAATTGATTTAACCATGACTGCTATTTAAACAGGCGAAAATGCTAAAGAGCTAACCTATTTTATGTTCCTCCGTAATGCCATACCTGCTATTTATGTGTTTTTAATTGGCTGGAAAAACAAGGTGTAAATAAACAGCCAAAGAAAATCATGGCAATGGCCGGAGTGGCTTAACACAGTGGCACTGCTCACATACCTATCCAACAAGCGCCATGGTTTAACCATCAACTCATTTGGGAAAAAAATAATGGATTGCACAAACAAAACAACCAATTTCAAACTCAACTAACATGGCTAGTGAAAGCTGCATTTTTAAACTGAGGAGCAAGTATCGAGCCACGTTCAAGTTATCACAAGATGATGATAGAAGCAGCGATATCAACCGGCATAGTTGTAGCAGCAGGGGCATTTAACAATGTAGTCCAAAGAGCGAATTACGCCGTGTCACGGTTTACAGCTTAGCTGCGATATCTGCGCCTAATGGCATGACACATTCGACTTCATAATGGCATATTGCCATTTTATAACAGAGGAATGGGAGAGTGAATTAATATATCATGCAAGGAAAGGAGTAGACAGACAGTCTTTTTTTTAACCTTTCACTCATGAGAGAATAAATACCGTATAGTGCTTTTGTGTGGTCATTGTAATTGGCAGGCACTTAGCAACTACAGAACGAGTGCAGCTAGCTTTTATTTTGATGTCGGTGTTATGACAAGACGAATAACAAAGCGATTACCTGTCCAGATTATTAGGAATCCTCTTTTTGGAGTCCATGACTGTAGCCGATCGTATTGGGGTAAATATGTATCTAGCTCGCCATAAAGCGCGATGCAGATTTGATCTGTTAACATTACCACTGACCTATGGGATACCGGAAATAATCGACTATATAGGAAAGGATTGCATTGTTTAAGTTTACATGTGACAACTTGTTATTAGGTGTGAAGTTCTGTTTGTACAGGGTACAAATAGAGACGGAAGAAATTAATTCACACCTACTTAAGTGATTGTTACATCGAGGTGTTGATCCATTGAAGTATATTAGAAGTGACCAATGGCGTTTATTATTATTTACTCATTAACTTTTATGTCGTCATCACAAATGCAAATGTCATTTTTATTGCATGTCCTTTAGTTTGACTACTACTAAGTCAAAATTGTATGTGGATTTTTATCTAGTCGTTTACTTGGCAACTTAGAGAAGTTGAATGATTGACATGTGTGAAATTCTTGATGAGAAAATATTGTGAATTGATTGTGGAAAGTATAATGTCAGGAATTTAATGCTATAACGGGTTCTAGATTAGGAGCGGGTATAAATTCTGAAATATATTCAGTCACGGAGATTCCGGGAGATTCGGATTCAAAAGCTAGGAAGCGACGGAGTTCTAGTCGCTAGTTCTCGGCAGTAAGCCGTGGAGAGTTTTAGTTAGAAGTTTGGGTTACAAGTTTGAGTTAGACGTTCCTAGTTAGAAAATTTTAGTGAGAGCATAAAAGCCCTAACTTGAGAGACGGCACTAGTCTCCAGGAAAGTGAGACCTCTCGCTCAGTAGCTGATAATCGGAACAGACAATTTCAAGTACAGTCAAACTGAATAGGAATCCATGACGTTAAGGAATCATCATACACGTCGTTGGATTGAGGTTAGAGAATTGTGCATTCCTTTACAAGCTGATTAGAGATATAATCTAACAAGCGGATTAGAGATATAATCTAACAAGCTGATTAGAGATATAATCTAACAAGCTGATTAGAGATATAATCTAACAAGCTGATTAGAGATATAATCTAACAAGCTGATTAGAGATATAATCTAACAAGCTGATTAGAGATATAATCTAACAAGCTGATTAGAGATATAATCTAACAAGCGGATTAGAGATATAATCTAACAAGCTGATTAGAGATATAATCTAACAAGCTGATTAGAGATATAATCTAACAAACTGATTAGAGATATAATCTAACAAGCGGATTAGAGATATAATCTAACAAGCTGATTAGAGATATAATCTAACAAGCTGATTAGAGATATAATCTAACAAGCGGATTAGAGATATAATCTAACAAGCTGATTATAGATATAATCTAACAAGCTGATTAGAGATATAATCTAACAAGCTGATTAGAGATATAATCTAACAAGCGGATTAGAGATATAATCTAACAAGCTGATTAGAGATATAATCTAACAAGCTGATTAGAGATATAATCTAACAAGCGGATTAGAGATATAATCTAACAAGCTGATTAGAGATATAATCTAACAAGCTGATTAGAGATTATAATCTTACAAGCTGATTAGAGATATAATCTAACAAGCTGATTAGAGATACAATATATCAAGCTGATTAGAGATACAATATAACAAGCTGATTAGAGATTATAATCTAACAAGCGGAGTATTAAGCGTGAAGCTGAACGACTTCACGAACAGCTTAGATTAGATTATGACGGTCGTCGCACGGCCATATAGAATAGACAAGAATGATATTAAAATTTAGGGTTTAAATTCTAGCTTCTTATCATCACGGGCAGGGAGTCTGAAGGTTAGGTAGAAGAAGAATCATAGCTTGCCAGGCTAGGAACATGAATGTATTAGCGGAAAGCCAGGGTACTAAGAAATAATTAATATTCCCTAAGATTCTGTACTTCGAATTGTAGATGTTGTAACAATGGATGTTGTAACAATGGATGTTGTAACACTAGATGTTGTAACAATGGATGTTGTAACACTAGATGTTGTAACAATGGATGTTGTAACAATGGATGTTGTAACACTAGATGTTGTAACAATGGATGTTGTAACAATGGATGTTGTAACAATAGATGTTGTAACAATGGATGTTGTAATATAGATGTTGTAATCATGGACATCATGGACGTTGTGTGAGCATTACACAGGTACATATATATAACATATAAGAATTATGATGTCTCGCTAATATTTGAATTCCTTGTGATTTAAAACGACAACTGTGGTATTTCGCCTCCTTATACTGTCATAATTTTTTACCCTCTATGAATGTGAAATCTAGAGTCGCTCCCAAAACCTTCTTAGTCGCCTCTTACGGCATACTTAATATGTAACAGTATCGGTATTCTTTACTCCCTTCTTGAGCCCCGGCGACAAACGGACAAAGCTTTCAAATATATGCATATCAGTAGCAAAGAATTTATCCAACTTACCACAACGTATGTTTAAATGCGTTCGTACTACCTGTAGTGACGTATAGATGTGAAAGTTGGAAATCCATACAAGCTATGGACACTAAATTAATTACCGTTGGAAACAAGTGCCTTCGAAGGATATTGTTTCTAAAAACACTGCACGTTTAATCCATTTCTCTGTTTCCCACACGAATCAATATTTTATTTTCAAATTTATATTCAGAGTGGAAAATCTCACTTCACAGAGGCATGCAAATATAAACAGTATTTTGTTTCTTCTTATGCAATACTGAAAAGTTATTAATTTTAGAAATTGTGTGTGTGTGTACAAATATACAATTTTTCATTTTATTAGGCATTATTTTCCCAGAAATTTTTCAAAAAGGGCTGAAACGGCATAGCGAAATGACTTTATTGTACGCGGATTTACTCCCATATGTACTTCTTCTCTCATCAATGAAACTGCACACCACCTGCCGAAAGTACCACTCATAACACGTAACTACGCCGTAGCTTCAAGCGATAATTAGCTTGGATCTCCAAAAACGTCCACATTGTAAACAAGGTGTCGAGATTTTCTTATAGTTAGTTTGTTATTTTATGGGCCAAAAGATGTACAAATTTAGTGCAGTTGTCTTTTTCTTTCCACGTCGGATGCCTCGTTGCAAGTTGCTGTTGTTCTAGGATATTACTTATACCTAAAATTGAACTTTCTCTCCTGATTATTCTGCGTAGAGTATGTTTTTGGCAACCTAATGTTCTCTTGATCTCTACCTTCCACAGGAGGTCTTGTTTAGAAGTTTGTTTTCATCGTGTCTATGATGAAATATTTATCATTAGACTAAAAAATATCGAATATATTTCATGGAGTTGATGGTTACATGACCTGATGTAATTCCAGAGTCGCTTCTTATAAAACTTGACATAAATTATCTATTTGTTTCTTCCCTAGATGAATTTCTTCTTTTAAAATCTGTCCAT
>CM067316.1:48521334-48631720 GCA_034231615.1 Meghimatium bilineatum
TTAGGTCTTCATTGTTTCTGATACCGATCGCGTATTAGGTGCTCCAAGTATATGTTAACTGGAAAGTGGGAAATTAGAGGCAACAGAGATGTGGTTCTACAGAAAATGCTGAGAATACCATGGACTGCCAGAAAAACTAATGTAGAGGTGTTGAAAGAGTCAAAGGCGAAACGGACCTTAATCAACAATATAAGAAAAAGGCAATCTATTTTTTTGGCCACTTCATGAGACGGACAGATTTAGAGAACATAGTCACAACAGGCAAAATTGAAGGCAACAGAGAGAGAGAGAGAGAGAGAGAGAGAGAGAGAGAGAGAGCGACAACCTGAGAAAATATTAGACAGTTTGACAACCTGGCACGGCAAGGAAACAACAACGACTTTGATACATACAACTGTGGACAGAGAGCTGTGGAGAGCCATAACTGCCTACGCCAGCCGGCATGGCACCTGATGATGATGATGATGAAATATATGTTGGAAATTATTGGAGACAAGTTCTCGCGGCACATGACTATGACAGATCGATTTATTAATGTGCCTTTTGACATTGTGGCCATGTTCGCCAGCGTATCGGTTCGCTCAACACCCGCATGTCCGGGAAAGAATAAGAAATAACAAATAAATATAGTGGTGAACACCGGTTCCTCCCTCTTTAGCAGTTTTTCCATTAAAAAATACCGCCACCTCCTCACAGAAAATGTTTCCGTTGTGTTTTATTTTTAGAAAATAATATCTCCCCCCCCCCCTCCCGCCCATTCAAACTTCAGCTAAAACATAAACATAACAACTATAGAACTGCATAATCCAAGGATGTCTAGTAATACCTTCAAATGCCTTCAATAAATGTATTTCTCAGATAGTATCTGACAAGAATATATCACAGTTTATTAAAGAAAAGTTGCAGCGAATGAAACAATCAATTGGCAGCAAACAATGATTTCATTAACAATTTATTTATCTATTTTGTCATAACAAAAACAAAATGTATGATTGAGATCTAGTAGAATGAAATTTGTTTTTAAAACGCACACACAAATTTGTGAATAACAGTTATCAAAGAAGATTACCCCGCCGAAGACGGATGTGTCGGGCCATTGGCGCAAAAAAACGGCGACACAACGCATTTCCATTCTCTGGACTACATCCTGCTGGAAATATAGTAGGACCATTGTCCTGTTAGATCCAGTGGGAGTTTGAGAATGAACGCAGAAGAAGAAGAAAGAAGATTACTAAACATTTGATTGCAGGGCAGGATGAGAAAGAAAGAGATATGGAGACAACAATGTCTAGATATGGTGGTGGGCAGCAGGGTTAAGGAAAGAAGATGGAGATTACTTAGGCACACACGTAAAAATTATATCTAGAATCAGTGACATAGAACCCGCAGGGGAAAAGGAAGTTGGAAAGATATATTAACACATTGAGATTACACAGGACTTGGCAGATATTACTTGCATGAAATGATGCTTAGAATATGCCTATTTCAAAGGATAGAGACAAAAGTAACATTCTTGTACGATGCGTATGCACCCAAAGATGTAAATAAATGTCACTAGTGAAACAATGGTTTCATTTATTTACTAAATGCGACATAAGCACACAAATCCACGATACAAATATATAATTGTGATGGACGTTAGGATTCTCAATATTACGAAATGTAAAGTAATCAGGAAATATATTTAACCTGTTCTTGTCAACACGAGTGTACAGTGAACTAGCTTCCGGTTCCTATCTATCTGACTTCCAGACCCGGAAACGCTAATTGGTTCACTTATCGGCCAATCTGCGAATCTAACTGGCACACCTAGTTTGAAAAATCCTATATGGAAGCAGTTAACGACAGTGACCGGTAAACAAATGCGCGAGATTCTGTACTACTCCTAGTGAAGTCCATTTGTATCTTCTACATGATGTATTATTCTTCAGTAAAAAGGTGACTATCCAGCGGTCACTAGACATGAATTTGGCAACCATGTATCCCGTGGGTGTCCTGAACAAGTTCCGTGAGAAACAGGTGGATTTTATTTCATGACTTGTGAGTGATTGTCTTATGATGTCCTTCGATATGTCAAGCCCGTAGTAAAGGAGGGGGTGGGTGTTTGGGATAACGCCCCCATCCGTACACTAAGAAATCTTAGCATGACTTTTGGTAATAGGAATTCAGCGAAAAATCTGGCAAACAATGCACATCATATTTTAAACAATTTACCAATAAACAAAAACAGGTCACTGAAGTTATCATGAAAACAAAGACATTACACATGAAAACGAATGAATTGGCTTTTATGTTTATGTAAACCAATCTTATCCCTACTGAAGACACCGTGTCCTGTGAGGTGCAAACATTGTAAAGTATGGAGTATATATTCTGAAGACATCAGACAAAGAAATCAGTTAGAAAGAGACTATTCATTATATCTTCTTAATATCGCCCGTGTGTTCCCGGGGCCCGAAAGGGGAGCAAAGAATAGCAACACTCTTTACATTACACGCATGTCGTAAAAGGTGACTAAGGAGGTTATGGGATGGAGTTGGCTGTCCCATCCCATATAGGGTCAGTGACCAAACGCCATGCTGAAGTCGGATGTGTCAGTCCGAAAGGCGCAGATATCGCAGCAATGATGTAAATAATGACGCAGACTCAGATGACTGGGACACACTAGGAGGATGGGAAATGGCAGAATAACGACGGATCTATTTTATGAACAATTACAGACCTTTTATTTGGTACGAAGACATATGCAAATGTGACATGTATTGATAAGGAATATGGGAACCAAGGTGACAGAAACCAAAGTGACATCCCAACTCGAATATTTTTTGTTTCAGTGGCATGACTGTATTTAGAGAGGTTTACGGATGCATGTTTAGTCCGTGTTCTTATGTAGCAGTATCCGAGGATCATCCCGTCCTGCCAGGAAAGTAGCATATACTTCTGGGCCAAGTTCATCATACTTCTGTCAAATCTGTTGTCCATCTGAAGTAATAGCATATCTAACTGCCACCTAGAAGTCTGTCACAAAAGGAAAAAGGTGCAATGTCCACGGTCCCGTATATCTTAGACATTCAATGGTCAATTTGACAGAAGACAAAAGTAAGAACTCGAGACAAGACATGTAGTGGCAATGATTTCACAGTTGATAGGCTGTTTGTCTATCCATACACTTTCTTTAGTAGCCTTCGACGATATTCCTAGATTGAAGATACTGACCCTAATTAAGACGATTAAGTAGAAGTCTGGGCTGCGGTTGACACGCAAGCGGTCTCGGGCGAATATCTGTGGCAATTTCTTCTCAGTTAACTGTACTCATGTCCTGCACCTTCAATGCATCTTTATAGCGAAGGAAGAATTATACTTTGGTTATGTTGTTACAATTCAATTTGATAGAATGCATTGTTTGAGTATCTTGCCCTACATTCCGTATATATGTCCCATCCACCTAGGATTGTCGGAAGAGTGTGACATTTAGTACATTCTGTGATGTTATGTGTTCTCTGTTTTTCTTTCTTTGTCTCTTCCTCCTCCCCATTTGACTGGTCTCTGGGAGATTTTTTTAAAAATTGTGAATAGTGACGGCTTACTTGTCAAAACTATGTTTCGGTCGTTTCACTATTGATTCGTGTAGATCTGCATACATCTTTACTTTAGATGTCTATACGTCTCTAAAAACTTGGAAGAGAATTGAAACCGGCACAATATAATTGTAAAATATGGTATTTCTGTCAGGATGAAAGTAAGCAATAGTTATCATCATCATCAGGTATCATATGCTGGACCGGATGTAGAAGTCATTACAGCCTTTCGAAGCTCCTGTAGATCTTTATACCAATTTCCTATTTCTGTGAGTGTCATGTTCAGGTGGTCTTTGATATCTCGTGTCTATCTCCTTCGTGGCCTACCTCTTTTGCATTGCCCTGTCATGAACCATCGTGTATGATATTTTCTAGGCTGTCATACCATTTTATATGGTCGAAATATTGTAACCTTCTCGTCAGAACGATGTTGTTTGTTCAAGTTTTTTTAATTTTCATTTTTTGGCCAACGGTATTTTGCCTGAGGATTCTTCTTTAACATGTTGTTTTAAATGCTGCAAATTTATTTCTCACCATATTGGTGATCTTCAAGATTCACATCCATATATTGCAGCTGGGAATATGCAGGCTCTATGGAAAATTAGTTTCATTATTTTGTGCAGCCCAGCCATTTGGTTTTCATTTGTATTAGGTATTTTTATGCAATGGCCAACTTCTTCATAGCAACCCAGTTGCTACATATACGAGAACCAAGACATTCAAAACTGGTAACTCGCTTTAGTTCTCTAATGATGATTCAGATAAGACATACTTAATCAATAATAATTACACCATTATGAGATATAAAATTACTCTTACATTTGAACATATAAAGAAAGAATAGTCAAAATATGCTAAATGAATAATTTTTGAAATTTCTCACCTTCTTGCTGCAGTCTGTTGAATGGTTGCTACTGATGCCTGTCACGCAAGACGACGTAACGACAACCAACAGAGGCGACATTAGCCACCAAATAATCATGATGGGGGTGGCAAGCCATGAGATCCGATGGGCGGCCAGCCTGTAGTCAGCAGACAACACGAATCAGTAGATGCTGATCACGTGATGGAATATCTAACTGAACGTCTGTTAATCATTCTAAAACTGTTGGCATTCAGTCCAGGGCAAGAATAACCAATATAACGTAGTCACTCAGATAGTCCGTAATATAGCTACCAGGATTTGGATTGTCCATCTACAGAAGGATATGTTTCAAACACTGCTCGAACTTATCCATCGGTGATGCCATGAACTGTAAAAACTGCTCAGGTAACACGTTCGAGAGTTCAGAGTTTCCGACATCAAATTATGATTGAACTAAACCAATGGAGAATGTAGACTTGAGCATTCACTGTTAGATATCTTTGGTCCAGAGAACTACCTATTATTCAAAGATACAGTTTGTATATACATTAATGCAGAAGAAAATTAAATTTTACAATTAAAAATCACTGGCACACAATATTAGCATGTAGATTAGTCTATTATTAGTTATTTACTTGTGTAAAATAATTAATAAACAAAATAGCATTTGAATGAACTTATGGCGCAGGCTCTTAAAGCAGAGTATGTTATTTTTAAGTTTGTGAAATACTGTGAAAGAATCTAATTGTTAAGTTCTTGAAATACTGTGAAAGAATCTAATTGTTAAGTTTTTGGAATACTGTAAAACTAATTGTTAAGTTTGTGAAATACTGTGAAAGAATCTAAATATTAAGTTTGTGGAATACTGTGAAATAATATAATTGTTAAGTTTTTGGAATACTGTGAGACTAATTGTTAAGTTTTTGAAATACTGTGAAAGAATCTAATTGTTCACAAACTGTTTTTGAAGACAAATACCGAAAATAAGAAATTAACGAATTGTCTAAATCCTGGAAGGACAACAGAGTGAGCCCTAGAGTTGAGAGTGGGGAAGGTTTGAAGAATTGCATCCGAATGTCACACACAAATTTCTCGCATGTTAACAAGCAACGATGACTGGATTTCATGGAAAAGATTTCATGGAAGCGATTTCATGGAAGAGATTTCATGGAAGAGATTTCATGGAAGAGATCTCATAGAAGAGATTTCATGGAAGAGAAGTTATTAAGATACTAGAATAGTCCAAGTTGGTGTTAACTTCCGAGTGGTTCACGACAAGTGAAAAGTGTGTCGTTTCAGGTATTATTGTTGGTTCGTTCTCAACCATGATCGATGTCTTCGTCGTATCTTCTACATTTCGTTGTCAAGAGTATACCGCCGCTTGCATTATGCACAGTGCTCTTTCACTGTGTTGTCTAAAACACACTGTGTTTTCAAAATTCTCGTCATACAGTGGGATTTTCACACGATGCCATGTTTGTTAAGGTAAAAGTAAGCATATTTACGGCCCTGCCAGTACGCTTTTAATACATGTTAATTCTGGTGAAAGACATGACACTTAATTAGTTTCTTCGCAATCGTCAAGGAGTTCAATAATGGCATACAATTGTTGGTCGTAGAATTTCTGAGATATGTTTTGATTCTCTTCAGTGTGCTTATACTTCTTTCACTGCTGGTGGTAGCGGTAGGTAGCACTAAAGAAAGTCAATTTGTAACTTCATGATAGATTGAGTCCATATCATTTACAGCAAAATATGCTAGGAGTTTTTTAAGAAAATGAGTGCGCTATCTTTACTACATATACGTTATGAAGTTCATGTTCTAGTAGGTTTCTATATTTGTGTAGTTAAACAATACACAATTAATTACCCACAAAAACTAATAAATAGCTTGTGCTTAAACACAGATAAAATATTGTAATAGATAGGGAATTCCCCTTTCTCGCCTCATCATCGTAAATTATTTCTAAGCGTATGATTGGTCTGAAGCCAGGGTACAAAAGACATTTCGGTAGATAATAAAATATTAGCGGGTTTTCCCACTTGGTCTTCGACACGCTTCAAACACGACTGGGACATCTTACTTCAAACAAGGGCGGATAACTTTCAAATTTAAAAAACAGCTATTATCTTTCTGTGATGTTTACAGCAAATAATTATAAATGTGTGTGTGTGCTGTTTGAGTTGTTTAATCATGTGAATGGACGCCGAGCATTTCGGTCATGTAATTATGTTTAATTAAATATTATATTACACAATCTATGGTACATTCGCACGTTTTCCCCACCAGTAAAAATGGAGTGATCCCGCTAGGAACTGGATGAGTATTCAGATTTTTCTGAAGGCAACGTGCTCCGCTGTTTTTACCCGACCACCCCCGACCACCCAAGGGGGATCAGCCCATTTCTAGAAGTGAGAAAATGCGTGACAAATACCATAACCGTAGTCGATCCAAACGTGGCTCTCGACAGTACTATACTGCCGACGATCGCGATCCTAAGCGTTGGGAGATAGTCCCTGTGATTGGTAACAACCCTAAACTAGAAATCGGTGGCTGGAGTAACACAGGGCAAAAATCAAAATGAACAGAAATAGGTATACGTGTTACCAAAATAAGTCAATAAAACAACCTAGCAACGAGACACGGTGACAACTAGACACAGTGACAACGAGACACAGTGACAACAAGGAATAGCGACAATAAGACACGGTGACAGATTCTCGTTCCTCGGTTGTTTTATTGACTTATTTTGGTAACATGTATACCTATTACCAGTGCAGCAAGATCCTTTTCGTGCCATTGCAGCATTCGGGAGCCTTCGTGCCAACGTCTGGATCAGGCGTGGTTTCAGTCTGGCAACTAAGTTGGACCTGTACCGCGCAGTTGTCCTACCAACACTGCTTTATGCTGCGTCTTGCTGGACTGTCTATGCGAGACACAATCGACAGCTAAACTCTTTTCACTTTCGGTCCCTGCGAAACCTCATGGGAGTACGTTGGGAGGATCGAGTACCAGACACGGAAATCCTTCAGAAGTCCCGTATGCAAAGCATCCATGCACTGCTGACTAGGTCACAACTCCGCTGGACTGGCCACATCGTCCGTATGCCAGACAAGCGCCTTCCAAAGAGATTATTCTATGGGGACCTGTGCGAAGGTAAACGTTCAAGCGGAGGGGAGAAAAAATGCTTCAAGGATCACCTAAAAGACTCTCTCAAGCACTGCAGCATCGATCCTAACTCCAGGGAGACTACAGCACTTGATAGCTCAGCTTGGCACACCCAGATCACTGCTAGCATCACGAAATTTTAAAAAGAAAGAACACTGCGGGCAATCCACAAGCGCAAGAAGCGGAAGGACAAATCCGAAAGTTCTCCTACACCGAACCTTCAGCACTCTTGCATGCACTGCGGCAGAACTTTCCGTGCACGAATCGGACTCATCGGTCATCTACGAACTCACAAACCAAATTAGACATTTTTTTTAAAATTGTGTGTTTTTTTTGGTCATCGCATTTATTGTTTTTCATGCCATGCTCATCTTCGCTTGCGAAAGAGGAACATCATCATCATCATCATCATCATCATACCTATTACTGTTCGTTTTGATTTGACCAAAGCTTTGACCAGAATTTTCGTGCGAACTGAAACTACCTATTACCGGAATTCAACACAAACAGTTACTTTTATGATCTTTGTTATATGCTAGACATGGGAAATCACCAGACCAGGGCAAAACGCTGTGCATCTCACTACTTCATTGAATGTTTATAAACTTCAGACACACTTAAGTTTGTAACTAGAAAATCAAAACGTAAGTGGCCTAACATTAATAACAACATGGAAATATAACCTCTATGTAAGATGAATGTTCTCAAAATAATGGACATTTCTAAGAATGCTGGTGTTTTTGGATAAGAAGGAAAAAGTAAAAAATTCGCGGATGTTTGGTTCATTCTATTCCGGTTTCCCAGTATGTACTCGTCCCTCTCAAAGAAGCGGCACTGCGTCTGGCGATATTACAACTCATGGCACGTTAAGTCCGTAACTACAAGTGACAATCCCGAGGGTTCTCCGAAAAACAATCCACTTTGTAAACAAGACGTCACGTGTCGGATTCGAACCCTTAAGCACAATACAAACAGTTTAATCACTACAATATGGAGGTCCCCAGTTTTGGAGAAACACTCATTTCACATAGAAAAGAAGAGCTTCACTGCTACACATTTCTGAGCATCGAGATGAACAATCAAAATGATGAAATATACAATGCTGTACATAACAATGATGATGGTAAATGACAATGTAGATAGTAATGATGATGATGGTAATGGTAATGATGATGATGGTAATGGTAATGATGATGATCGTAATGGTAATGATGATGATGGTAATAGTAATGATGATGATGGTAATGGTAATGATGATGATGGTAATGGTAATGATGATGATGGTAATGGTAATGATGATGGTGGTAATGGTAATGATGATGATGGTAATGGTAATGATGATGATGGTAATGGTAATGATGATGATGGTAATGGTAATGATGATGGTGGTAATGGTAATGATGATGATGGTAATAGTAATGATGATGATGGTAATGGTAATGATGATGGTAATGGTAATGATGATGATTGTAATGGTAAAGATGATGATGGTAATGGTAATGATGATGATGGTAATGGTAATGATGATGGTGGTAATGATGATGATTGTAATGATGATGATAATGGTGATGATAATGATAGAACCCCTATAGCAGGAATGATAAACTCCTGCGGCAACAGTGGTGCATTCATGATTATGAATGGCGCTACACACTAATACTAAGTGGTAATAATAACAATCAAATCCTAGTCATATACAACGTATTTAACTATTAATCTTCTTCTTTTTCGTTCTACTGTCCAAGTCCGATTCTGATGTATTTCATCAATGAACTGGACTGTTGTCACAACCCCCGTGAGAGCATGTCCGTCAGGACTGTTTCAGATGGCCATTGTTTTCTTCTTGTGGCCATTATTAATCAATTTTAAGGAACTCAGACAACGTTAAGTTATTCAGGAAAATATAATTTCTCTCCAAAACCGTATAGTCAACTATTCCCTTATTGTCAATTATTCCCTTACTGTCAATTATTCCCTTACTGTCAACTATTCCCTTACTGTCAATTATTCCCTTACTGTCAATTAATATGCTGACTATTGTTTTCGTTTCTTTTTCTTCTCGTTCTCAGTTGAACATGTTTATACTGTAAGTGTTTTATGATGTAAACATGTTATCTTAGCGAGTCGCATGATACCATAGTTATTGGCAAGACCATTAGCCTAGTATCTCTGACTACAGCACCTGTGCGTGACTGTAGTTCTGCTCCATGTAAAGGACAGCCAGACTAGTCTTAGTTCCGCTAACAGCCTCTGTTAGCTGGATTAAACACCCATCTCCGCATCAAGGAATTGGTTTCGATGGAGGGGAGTGGTGGGGGGGGGTGTTACTTTTAAAGTCTTTTATCTCAAACTTAAAGAATTCAGTGCTTCACCAGGATCGAATGTGTGCCAAATTAAAAAGGAACTCATCTGTGCTGTCGACAACGAAAGTGTAATATCGACATCATTGTATTTGAGTCCAGAGCAAGGTATTTGAGTCCCCTAAATCAAAATGCATCGGAAGTTTTATAGGTCACTTTATTGACATTCGTTCATTTGAACACATTCTAAAGAATGTAATATTGGTATATTTTTCGACTGGCACATTTTAACTAGAATTCGAGAAAATTAACGAATTTGAAATAAATTGCAGCAGTATTGGCGCATTTGAAATAATGTGCAGCAACATTGGCGCATTTGAACTAGATTATGACAAAAGTGGCGCATTTGAACTAGAGTGCAACAAAAGTGGCGCATTTGAACTAGAGTACGACAAAAGTGTCACATTTGAACTAGAGTGCGACAAAACTGGTGCATTTGAACTAGAGTGCGACAAATGTGGCACATTTGAACTAGAGTGCGACAAAAGTGGCACATTTGAACTAGAGTGCGACAAAAGTGCCACATTTGAACTAGAGTGCGACAAAAGTGGCGCATTTGAACTAGAGTGCGACAAAAATGGCACATTTGAACTAGAGTGTGACAAAAGTGCCACATTTGAACTAGAGTGCGACAAATGTGGCACTTTTGTACTAGAGTGCGACAAAAATGGCACATTTGAACTAGAGTGCCACAAAAGTGGCACATTTGAACTAGAGTGCGACAAAAGTGGCACATTTGAACTAGAGTGCGACAAAAGTGGCGCATTTGAACTAGAGTGCGACAAAAGTGGCACATTTGAACCTTAGTGTGACACGATTGTTTCTTTGATCGCAGAAGGTTGACCACCCCTGCCCTAAGGCTTAAGAGCACATCACTCCTGTTCTCCTATACCAGGCAGTAAAGTTAAACTTTCAGCTCCAGAATGATTTTTTAAAGTATCTTTTCTAGTGCGGACCAGTTTTCCAGACCGTTCTCCATGTTGTAGATAACTGTTTCACTTAATGATGTTGTAGGTTGCAAGACTAAGTGATAGTCTTTTGCTACAAAGGGGAATTTGCATCGACATTCTTTAAATCTCTAGGCATGCTGCTGGTAATATACGTGATCCCCGACCCCCCCCCCCCCCCAAGGAAACCAGTCATCGGTCTTCGGCAGAATTGTCACAGTGGAGATCATGTGGTGTTGGCATAAGCCCCACCTAACCTTAGTCGCATCTTACAATAAGCATTGTTAGTGGCAATCTGACAATTCTTTCTCTCCCCTCCCCCTATTGCTCCTACAAACACAGACATCTATTGTAATAAACAGAACAAATAAAGAAAGAAATTCATCCCAATTCACAACAAGCATGGGCGTCATGGTTTTCTAATGGAAATAACATAATACTTAGTGTTTTTTATTTGAGTTCTTAAATCTCCAACAGGAATGCAATACCAATTCTCACTATCAAGAAGTAGACTGCTGGCTCCACACTTTTTCTATTCTAGGGGCAGTCCTGAAAACAAAACTTCTTTACTGATAAAATATTTTGAAAACAGGTCGCGAAGCATAACAAGGTTTCCCTCAGAAGTCGAATTAGTTCAGACTTTACTGGTTAAATATAGCTTTTTATTTTAGATAGAATTATAGAGTTGCCAATTAGTAGAAGTTATTTTATGGTCAAAGTTACGTAAAATATGGCCAAGCACCTTAATTTTAATGCAATTTTACAATTCTAATACTACATAGAACATAAATTTCATGACCAGTGACATTTAAACATAGCAACATTGGATAAATTAAAACGCACGATATAGCCAACTTGGCAACCCTGGTTAGGATGAAAGACTTGAATGGAAGACTTGTAACGAACTGTATCATTGTTGTCATGTTTGTATACTTTGATGTTAGAACTATTTCAGTGATACGAGACGTGAGATTAAACAGATGGTGAAGGGAGAAAAAACTGATACTAAATTGTAAGACGATTACTAGAAGATCTGTCATGTGGTTGCAAATAATGTTACGTAGTTTTTTGAAGAATTGGAAATGAGACTTCTTCCTGTGAAATTGCATGAGTCGGCGGATTTTTGAAATACTTTCAAAAATATTTTGTGGTACACCTTATTTCATTTTAAAATGTGTTGTTGTTTGTAGGTTGACAGACCAGATTTGTAGCTGATTTTTAAAATGAAATTTCTTCTGAGACTTTATTCAAGCGTACACATATCAATACATGTCGTAAGAGGCAACTTATGAATATTTGGGGGTGGATGTGACAGTTCCATCTCATAGAGAGTCAAAGTAGTTCATAGACCATATTTAAGTTAGTCCGAAAAGTGCAAGTATCACAGCTAAGTTCTGAACCATCGCGCATCGCATTCCGCTCTCAAGCATACGGCATGCTGACCTGCAGGAGTTTGAGAACGAAGGCAGAAGAAGAAATATTTGTGAATATTTATGGCCCAATTACGTGCTGTGTGACGTGGTCAATGTAACGTGAACGTCCCATTCAAGTACGTGTTGTGTGAAGTGGCCAATGTAACGTGAACGTCCCATCTGTTACCTGTTCAGATGGTCTTTGATATCTCGTGTCTATCTCCTTCGTGGCCTACTTCTTTTGCATTGCCCTGTCATGAACCATCGTGTATGATATTTACTAGGCTGTCATACCATTTTATATGTTCGAAATATTGATCCTGGAAACTCCACCTAGTTAGGAAGAATTGGTTGTAGGAAAATAACTCAGACCCGAAAGGGAAGCAACGAATAACAACACTTTTATCTGTTATACAAGTCGTTAAAAGCGACTAAGGAGGTTTTTATGGGTGTTGGTATACGTTCCTTTTTCTGTTTGTTTCAATTCCCAGAAGTTATAAAAAACAATTGAGTTATTGTGTGCAATGGCGAAGTTAACCAGAGCTTTATTTCAAACCTAGAAGCCTCCAGTTCCCAGCTGTGTCAATGTGGAAGTTACTTTAGAGCTTTATTTCTAACCCAGATGACTCCAGTTCTCAGCTGTGTCAATGTAGAAGTTACTCTAGAGCTTAATTTCAAACCAAGAAGACTCCAGTTCCCGACGATGTCAATGTGGAAGTTACTCTAGAGCTTTATTTCAAACCTAGAAAAGACTCCAGTTCTCAGCGGTGTCAATGTGGAAGTTACTCTAAAGCTTTATTTCAAACCTAGAAAAGACTCCAGTTCTCAGCGGTGTCAATGTGGAAGTTACTCTAGAGCTTTATTTCAAACTCAGAGGACTCGAATTCCAAGCTATGTGCAATGCATTGAGTATAAACCTACTACTTAGAGTGGGTAAAATGTAAGTATAAAAGAATAGTTATGATCAGGCTTTTTGTTTTCTTAATCAATAATATTTCTTGCTTCGGTTGGCAACTATTCCAGCTTCTTTACCAAGTCATCTCAACTTGTGTGAACCAACTGCTGAGATATTCAAGGAAAGTATTGTCACATTTTGAAATGTTTTATTGTTTAACTGAACTATGTTTATTGATGGTGTTTTCGTATTGTTATGCCTTCTGCTTATGTTGATGGCGTGATTGAGGTTGTCCTCTAGCAAGACATTTATATCAGCCCTATAAGCCATTGTTCTGAGGTATATGTAGATATTTATGTTCTTCAGCCAATGTGTCACTTGTCTTTTACTTTCAACAATTGGCAAGCTAATAACAATAATTATACACTTAACGCTATGTCTAGTCAAGAACAAAAAAATAGAAGAATATAATATCAATATTGTTATAACGCAGCGTCGATTTCATTAGGTAAATACAGCGGACAACAAAATAGAAGGAAAAAATGATCCGGTGTTATTTCAACAGAGTAAAAGGAAATAGTGTAAGGTAAATTACAACTTTGAGGGTTTATTCTTGTCTGAACATAATCCCTTTAGATACGGGAAACTCATCAAATGAAGGATTAACACTGAATTCCTGCGTGGTTAGTTGTGCCAGCCTCGAACTTAACAGTTCAGAGTTTTAATAATGTCCCTGTGAATAGAAATAGATTAAAATGGGCGGTAGTAACAAATGACAAAGTAAAATTACTCCATAGTCAAGAATATAGGGTAGAGACTGGCAAAGTAAATATCTATTGAAGGAAACAACAATGGAGAGATTATTGAACATTTCTACAAAATATATCAAGATTTTGAGGTTGGAATGAGTTTCATCCAAGAAAAGTCTAAGATATATTGCTTTTTGTTAGCTAGCATCATATTTCAGACATGACAGAATACCCAACATATTTTACCTTCGCTGACATAATGAACATCACGCAAGTAGCAGGACACAATCACAAACTGGGAGATGCTCCGACGGGCACAATTATCAAAAATAATGGGAATACTCAGTAATAGGAAACTAAGATGCCTGGATCATTTGCGAACAATATCTGTATCCAAAAGCAGATTTAGTGAGCTTTCAGAAGGAAAAATGGAAGACATTCTTAGATATAAAGAAATATATAAGGCCCCAATGAAAGACTTTTGACAACAATAAACCCATCCACCAATAACATAATTTATACAGACACAACACAGCTGAATAAGACATGCACAAACCACCACCTGGAACAGGGAAAAAAGAGTGAAAACTCGCAACCTGGGAATATGATAATAGTAATAAATTGACAACAATAGCTGGGAAAATGTGACCGATGACATAGGCGTATGGAAGTCAGAATTACGCAAAAGTGCGGATTCATTGGAGGGACAGGCTATAACTCAAACGACACACACATAAAGCAAAAATCGATGCAGGTCGCAGTGATTTAATAATTCTACAACAAACTCTATCTAAACCCGTGAACGTTATTAAATGAACCATATAAAAACTGAAAAAAAGACATACAGTGGAATTCCTAACTTGCACATACATTTATAACAAATTCCCCTTATTAACAAAACTTTCGAAATCCCAAGTTATATTTATTCTATATTGTTAGTACTGTATATAGCGAATTTCTGTTTTTACATTCATATTTTGTCCATATGGAGCAAGTGTTATAACGGGATTCCACTCTATGTAGTAAGCTAACAGAATGTATGACGCTACACTTCGGAAAACTCTTAAGTTTGAAGTCAATCCTCTGAGCCTTTTCAACTTTTTTTAAAAACCATACTCCCAAATAATTCGATTTATAACTTGCTTATCTCAAATGTCATATCAAATTGTAAGATAATATGTAAATGAGTATATACTTTGATTAAGCTGATAATTGTCTTCAAATCAGCAGCAATATCGCAATCCAAGCTGTAAATAATTGGATTAAATTGACAATTGTCATCAAATCAGCAGCAATATCGCACGCCAAGTTGTAAATATGACACAACGCATTCCATTCTCTGGATTACATTCTGCTAATCTGTAGCAATTTAAGAACTGTCGCAGAAGATGAAAAACAGCAAATTATTAAAAAAAGATGGTTCCAACTACTGCGATAAAAATGTTTTGCTTTTCGAGTAAATAATTGCGAGAAAAGCTGTTTAGTTTCTCTGTGCGCAGGATTATTCTGAAGGAGGACGTAATGTCAGCAGGTTCACGTATATGGGGTGTATTCAGAGTGCTCAAACCTCCACCCCCCCTCTTTCCCCTTTAGGAAATCGGAACATAACTGTTAGCACTAGGAGCTTTTTTCCACAAACACGATCTGAGAGAGGAAAAAATACGATCTGACAGAGGAAAAAACACGATCTGACAGAGGAAAAAACACGATCTGACAGAGGAAAAAGCACGATCTGACAGAGGAAAAAGATCTGGCAGAGGAAAAAACACGATCTGACAGAGGAAGAAGCACGATCTGACAGGGGAAAAAACACGATCTGACAGAGGAAAAAGCACGATCTGACAGAGGAAAAAGATCTAGAAGAGGAAAAAAACACGATCTGGCAGAGGAAAAAACATGATCTGACAGATGAAAAAAGCACGATCTGACAGAGGAAAAAGCACGATCTGACAGAGGAAAAAACACAATCTGGCGGATAAAAATACGAGCTTACAGATGAAAACACAATCTGACAGAGGAAAACGCACGAATTACTTTTGTTTAGGTAACCCACCCCTAATTTGGTTATACCAGATCTTTCATAAATAAAACAAAAACAGTGGAAATCACGGTTCTGGTAACACGACCACCGACCGGAAACCTCTTCATCCGCTTACCCTAACTTCTCTGACGGAAATCCTCCTCACGCTAGTCTCATTGAATAATTACATTTTTTCAAGATTGAAAAGGGGTTGAAAAGTCGTAGAGGATTGACTTCATTATACTCGGTTTCCCATATATACTCCGTCCCTCTCAACGAAGCGGTACGCCGTCTGCCGAGAGTATCTCATAGCACGTAACTCCGTAGTTTGAAGCGATAATCCACAGGGAAAAAATCCACCTTGTACACAAGACGACAAGAGACGGATTCGAACCCATGACCTCTTGAACACAAGGCGAACAGCTTAACCACTACGCTATGGAGATCCCCCTTCAAGATGAGATGTATAGCTGCTGTGCAAACTGGTTCTGGGATCCACTCACTCTGATACTATTCTATGCATTGATTCTTATACTATAGTTATTTACTCAAGCCCTTCTCCAGAATAGCCCTGCGTGCTGATCTCACACAGCATCACTCGTCTTAATGCGACTGATCATCGAAAACCTTGCCCATAATTTCTGTCCCCAGGCAATGAAAAATAACATCAGTCAAGATAAATAACGTTTTGTGAGATCATCGCGCCGAACGTATATTCTGTAGCAGGGTTTTGTTTGTCACTGTGTCCTTGCGTTCTCAGCTTGTTATAATCATTTCACAAAGTGTCCCATAGAATAATCACTGAGTTGTTAATTGGTCAAAATATGGACACTTATGGGATTGTTTTATTCAGATACTTTTAGGCCTACTGTTTATTTGTTTGGGTAATTAGTTACTTCTGTTTTGCAAATATGTATCTTCATGTCGAACCCATAATTGTGTCATTTATATTGATCACCAATTATTATAGTGATTGTTGTGTTTCTTTAATCATTGCTTGATCGTGAACACATTTGATAGTATCGTTTGCATTTTCCATTCTCGACTCCATGGCATATTTAAATACTTGACTTCTTGACATATTTAATTATCAACTTTGTGACATATTGTATTATTGAATTCATGACATTTAATTCTTGACATTATGACGTATTTTTATTCAAGACTATTTGGTACTTTAATCGATTTGATGACTTATTTAAATCTCCACTTCATGACAGATTTCGTTTCATTAAATGACATATTTAAATCTCCACTTCATGACAGATTTCGTTTCATTAAATGACATATTTAAATCTCCACTTCATGACAGATTTCATTTTCCTTATATGACATATTTAAATCTCCACTTCGTGACAGATTTCCTTTTCCTTATATGACATATTTAAATCTCCACTTCGTGACAGATTTCTTTTACCTTATATGACACTAAAATCTCGACATCTTCGAATGTTCAATTATGCAATGCATGACATTTGATTCTCGTCTTCATGACATTTGATTCTTGACATCCTGACCTGCTTTATTCTTCACTTCATGACATATTTTATTCTTCAATTCATCACATAATATTTTCTTAACTTTATCGCATAGTTCAGTCTTCAGCTAATTATATATTAAATTTTTAACTTCATGATAAATTCAATTCTTAGCTTCATGACACTTAATTCTTCACTTCAATACATATTTCATTGTTCACTTCATAACATATTCAATTGTTTACTTCATGATATATTTTATTCTCGACTTCACCTACATGTAGTTAGCTAAACAATGAGCAAATAAAACAAATAAACTGCAGAAAGCTGATATTGCCCAGACTATCACTAGTTTACAAAAAAACACTAATGTAATCGTTACCTTTTTACAATAAAAGAACCAACCTTCAATAAACGACATACAAACAATTCCGGACACCCCCCCCCCCCACACACACACACACAAATAAACAACGTTCGAAATATAGGCCATGACCCTTTGCACTACAAAACCAAATAAGAAAAAAAAAGATTGTTAACCCCATTTTCCCTTTTATAGGGGTTTCCCAAAAACCTGAAACGATCATCAAAAACTTGACCACAAGGTATAAACCTTTCTTGAGAAACAATCCCGCGTTCACTGTCCTCTTAGAAATGTGGTAGGTCCTATGTATATGTTATTAAAATGATGAAAGAAACTACTTATGAGATAAAAACACTGTCGTTTAATTAATAGACACCAATATCTTATTATTCTAACCTGCAGACTTGAATATCCTGGACACGGGACATCAAAACTCAATCACACAGTTCATTTGCGTTTCTTCCCTAACGGCTGCTGACAAAGGGCGACCACTAACCTTATTAATGAATGAATCCTTGAATGAATGGTGGGCACTATTTCACCCTTTTTTTTATTGCCTTTACAATTTCCTCTTCCGCTTAACTTTACGGCGACGCGAAACAAGTGTTCGCTCGACCAATAGGCGATTGCGCGTGCAGACATATTTATGTTGAGAGGCGGAGCTTCATGGGAAAAAATGTAAATAATACTAGAAAAATACACACAGGTATCTTCTGTCAGCAATAAGGCGGTTCTGCTTGCATTTGATTACTATTGTACTGATGATGTTCGTCCGTCGTGATCGACGATGACCAAAAACTCAACCATAATAATAATAACAATAAATAATAAAATAATAAAGTTAATAGTGCGTTTTTAAATGACTAGCAAGTCCAATGCGCGCACAAAATGTTCTTTTACAGAATTGACAACAATAGAAGGTATCTGTGTGAGGTTGAGATGTTTTTTCTTTTCTACGTGTCCGCTTCTGTCTTGCAGTTTCTTGTCTGAATTCTTCTGCCGCTAGTGCTCCCGTTCTAATGCTGTAACGCCAAGCCGTTCTATCCTGAGCGAGGCTCTCCCAAGCGCCTACGTCAATGTTAAGATGTTTCAAGGATGACTTGAGCGTGTCTTTGAAACGCTTTTTCTGTCCACCAGCTTTTCGAAATCCTGCCTTGAGTTCTCCATAATATATTTGTTTTGGCAATCGCGAGTTCTCCATACGCACAAGATGGCCTGCCCAGCGTGCCTGCGCCTTCATAAGTATTGTGTGGATGCTTATTGAGGTTGATTTTTCCAAGACCTCGTAGTCTGGTACTTTGTCCCACCAATGGATGTTTAGTAATTTACGTAGGCAGGTAAGATGGAAATGATTTAACTTTCTTGCATGTCTAGCATACACTGTCCACGTTTCGCAGGCGTATAGTAAGGTTGGTATAACAGCAGCATGATATACTTGTAGTTTGGTGGTTGTTCTTATACCTCTTCTGTCCCATACATTTTTGCGTAATCCGCCAAATACAGCACTAGCTTTTGCCAGTCTCTTGTTAATTTCCACATCAATGTTGACATCGCGAGAGAGAGTGCTTCCAAGGTAAGTAAAATTGTCGACTACCTGCAGTTTTTCCTTATTGACGATGATGGAAGTAGCAGTATGTTGGCTATTTGATGTTGCTTGGTGCATGACTTCTGTTTTTTGTGTGTTAATAGTGAGACCAAAGTTGTTGCAGGCCTTTGAGAAGCGGTCTATGGTGCTCTGCATGTTTACGACAGAGTCAGCATACAATGCACAGTCGTCAGCATAAAGTAATTCTCTAACAGTACTAGATTTAGTTTTCCTGTTTGCTTTTAGACGACGTAAATTGAAAAGACCACCATCCGTTCTGTAATTGATCATTATGCCTGCTGTTTCATTACTATGGTGTGTTTCCGTTAACATGGCTGTAAATAACAGGCTGAAAAGAGTAGGGGCCAGCACACATCCCTGCTTTACACCATTTGTGACAGGGAATGCAGGAGATACTCCTCCGTCGCAGATAACACTAGCCATCATACCGTCATGAAATTGTCGTATCACAGTGACAAGTTTTGGGGGGCATCCGAACTTTGTAAGCACCTTCCACAGTCCTTCTCTGTTAACGGTATCGAATGCTTTAGTTAAGTCCACAAATGTTGCTAAGAGTTCACTATGTTGCTCTTGTGACTTTTCCTGAATTTGTCGTGCAGAGAATATCATATCAACTGTACCACGACCTGCACGAAAACCGCACTGACTCTCTGGGAGTAGCTCGTTTAGTAGAGAATTATTTAATCTGTTGAGTATGACACGAGCGAGAATTTTACCAGCTATAGACAAAAGTGATATGCCCCTATGATTATCGCAAGACTGTTTGGTACCTTTGCCTTTATATAGGTGCACTATAGAAGCATCTTTTAGATCTTGAGGCAATGTACCTGAGTTCCAGAAAATACCAAAAATGTCAGTTAGTTTTTTAATCAGCAGTGGTCCGCCATTTTTATAAATTTCAGCAGGTAAGGCATCCAAACCTGGAGCTTTATCATTTGACATTTGTTTAATCGCTATAATAACCTCTTGACTGCTTGGAGGTATATCGAGTTCTTCTCTTATCCTAAGTTGTGGTATTCTGTTTATGACTTCTTCATTTATTACTGATGGTTTGTTTAGGATTTCTTCAAAATGTTCAGCCCAACGATTTAAGATGTCATTTTTATCAGTGAGAAGCTTCGACGAATCGGCATTTAATAGAGGTGGTGATCCCGATGAGTGTGGACCATAGATAGTTCTTAAAGCCTCATAGAATCGCTTATAGTCCTTTCTGTCTGCAAACATTTGAATTTCTTCAGCTTTTCGACTTAGCCATTTATCCTTTATCTCTCTAAGCTTCTTTTGACAAGTGTTACGGATCTTGTTATAGGCTACTTTCTTGGACGGTGAAGATGCTGCCCCTTGTAGTTTCTTGAAAGCTTTGTGTTTCTCTTCTAACAAGGATGTTATCTCAAAATTATTATCATCAAACCAGTCTTGGTGTCTATGTACCTTCACTCCCAAATGTTCCTTCGCTTTGGCGTAAATAATTCCTTTAAACGAAGCCCAGCTATCTTCAGATGTGGTATTAAGAAGATCTAAGTCTCCCAAGGCTACGTCGAGATCCTTGGAGAGATTATTTTTTATATCGTGGTTACTCAACCGATCAGTGTTTAGGCGTTTTTCTATCTTTTGTCCCTGTGGACGTCTTTTTCTTGCAATGGTGAAATTTAGTTTGGATACTATAAGCCGGTGATCAGTCCAGCATTCAGCTCCACACATTGCTTTTGTGACACGAACATCCTTGATGTCCCTTTTTCTGGTTATGATATAGTCTATAAGATGCCACTGCTTGGAGCGTGGATGCATCCAAGAGGTCTTTTTGCGCGTTGGCAAACGAAACATAGTGTTGGTGATAGTGAGTTCGTGCACAGAACATAGCTTTAAAAGAAGGAAACCATTGCTGTTACATTTACCGATCCCATGACGTCCAAGAACACCTTGCCATGTCTGGGAGTCTTTGCCAACTCGGGCATTGAAATCACCCAGGATAATGAGTTTATCAGTTCTCGGTGTACCAGATATAGCGGCATCTAACTCTTCATAGAATTTATCCTTTTCCTCATCAGGATTTGTCATTGTCGGCGCATATGCAGAAAATAATGTGGCAAAGTTATTTTTGCTCACTTGCAATCGCAACGACATCAAGCGATCGCTAATTCCTCGAGGCAGACCTGGAAGTTTCTGCACCAGAGATGATTTTATAGCAAAACCAACACCTGATTCACGCCTCTCTGTGTTTTTACGTCCTATCCAGAAGAATGTATACCCTCCACCTCTCTCTGTCAACTGACCCTCATCTGCAAACCGCGTTTCACTAAGTGCAACAATATCCAGATTATAACGGGCCAATTCTTTAGCAATTAGTGATGTTCTTCTTTCTGGTCTGTTTACATCTGAGATATCCGTAAGTGTCCGAACATTCCATGAACCAACTAGGATTGATTCACACTTTGTTCTCTTCATATTTAATTAATAAAGATAAATAAATAAATGGGTTGAGAAATGACTAGCGCTGAAGTTGATTTATAGTGTGGAAGAGTTGCGCTAATCGTCAACCACACTCTCTCTCCTGAGTTTTATCTTGGTCCAGTGGCAAGACAAAGTCGAGACAACTGGGAGAAAATCAGGTGCAGTGGATGGCCAGAGCGTACTATGTGTCTAACTGTGCCCTATGCTGTCCACACAGCTCTGCTGTTAGCGCCTATGTACCCGTTGAGTTACCTGCCAACTTCTTCCGAGTATTTCGCCGCAAACAGACTTTTTAAGCCTAGGTAGACAAAGCCTTTGTTAACAATGCTAGGTTGACTTATTTCTTAGCACTGTGAGTGTCCATAGTAGCTACAGTGTGTCGCCCAATATCACATCGACTGTAACAGGTTGACACCGTGTAAAAATAGGGCAGACCATTTTGACACGGTCAGTGAGCCCGCCCCAGCGGCGAGAATAGGTCACCAAATGAGATGTTTGTATCCGACTGACAATAACGGAAAAATCAAGTTTCTCCTTTGTCAGCGCTCGAATCTTGCAAATAGCAACATTAAAGTACGGAAACATATCCATTTATCACTTGAGTACACAATTAAACAACACAACTAGCACAATCCACGAAATTCGAATCACTATAGAATCTATTGTACTATAGAATCAGTGAGTACATTTCTGAGTAAACAATAGCACACAATACAAAATAACAATGAACAATTTTAATTCCAGACCATATTTTTTTTACAGATTCATAAATAAATAAATCATTAAATTAAAAAAAATGTGCATGAACTGGACCTTGGCTATTAAGTGCGACATGCCTTCTAATTGAATTAATTTGTACAGTGATCGTTATGTTTTTGATTATTATTGAACTTTTGATTGTTCGCTATTTACATATTTGGAGTCACATGTCAAAAAAAGATAGGGTCAACCAAAAGATTTCACGCAAATCGGAAACTAGTTCATATTCACGTTTTAGCTGAGAGATTCGGTCACGACTGGACCAACGGGTCACCAGATAAAACCTATGGGTTCCCATGACTTAATATTGGACCACCAATGGTAGCTTCTTAAGCACACGACCTGAGAGTTTTAAATATATTTCCCCGGGACAGATCCATCCACTCCTAGTCTACCAATGCATTAATCTTATCTTAAAAAATGATAATGCATTTTGCGTCTTTCCAAACTAAGATTATTCGTCTTCTGACTAGATTATTCGTCTTCTGACTAGATTATTCGTCTTCTGACTAGATTACTCGTCTTCTGACTAGATTATTCGTCTTCTTGCTAGATCGTCATGTCATGCCGGGATGAAGATGAAGTCTGCTCCAGGTCAGAGCGATTGCCCCAAAGTATATCCCTCAGTTCTGTCCAGTGTGACCATGTCTTCCACACGCTGAGTTCTTTGTAATCTGTACAGTTTTAGCGTGAATTTGTAATCTGTACAGTTTTAGCCTGACTGTAATCTGCAGTTTTAACGTGATTTTGTAATCTGTACAGTTGTAGCGTGAATTTGTAATCTGCATAGTTTTAGTGTGACTGTAATCTGCAGTTTTAACGTGACTTTGTAATATGTACAGCTTTAGCGTGACTTTGTAATCTGCACAGTTTTAGCGTGACTTTGTAATCTTCATAGTTTTAGCGTGACTTTCACCAGTAGAAGACATCTGTACAGAAAGTAAACAAGACTTCACTTGTTACGTCTTTGATTATTATTGTGGTTTTCGTTGGTCACTAATTTTATACTTAGAATCGTCTGCCAAAAATAGCCAATACAGTGTGTGTCTGTAATATCCATCGCTTCTAATTTAAGGGCTCTTCCTATTGGGCTGTATATGTTATAAATTTCAATGGGTTGATTGTCTATGTGCACATCCGTTCCTATACTCTATGATTCTCCTATTGGGTTTATTTCTAACTGCTTTGCTGGTATGGTATCAGTGTAATTACCCCTCACTTATGCCATTCTCTGTCATGTCTGAATGTTTGGTAGCCTCTGATAGAGAATCTATGATGTGGGTTAAGATGGGTTTCCTGTATGCAAGCCACATATTTCTTGTCGTCTAGTCTAACTGTTAGTGCCTGCTTTTTGTGGTAAATGGCTTCTGAATTACAATGCAGTATATGTAGTATACTCTTGTCTGTCGTGTGATTTTATCAGTTGTATTTTCCCGCTATTGCCATTTCCAAAATGGGCCAGGTTGACCTCCAGTAGCTTCGGCTGATCCCCTTCGAGACATAGGGCCAGGCAGTATACCTGCCTGGTGGGACTCCTTAGACAGAGCACCATATACATAATCCATTATCTCAATCTACATGAGAGTAGAGTATATATATATATATATATATATATATATTCATCCGATTATGAATTCATCCGATTTCCGCCAGCTATGTTTTAGGTTTACTTTCCTTAGACGGTGTGCCCTCCCGTGCTCGTGAGCACCATTTGCCCAGGAAATGTGTAGAGTTTTCCATCTCCAAGACGACCTGTCTTTCTGGACTCTTGGGTGTTACCTGTCCAGCGTAGTTAGTTAGAAGAGTTGTCTTCTATGTTTTTCAAGGAGTAGTATGAACATGTATCCAGTACATGTCGCCAGGTTTCCGTTTAATCTTGGAGTAATTCGAAGATTTATCCAGTATATGTCGCCAGGTTTCAGTTTAATCAAGGAATTGTGTGAAAATATAACCAGACATTCGTGTAAGTGGGTCGTCAATGGTTTACTGCTTACTTTGACGATAAAGTATCTTCACAAATACTATCTATCTATAGATCCTATACATCTTAATTTATTGAGCTTCCTGTTCATTCTAAAGAACGTAACAATTGAACCGGAACGAACAACAAATATACTTTCCACTAGGAAGACTTTTTATTCCAGTCAGTCTTGACAAACCAGTTGAGAGCAAGCTCTGGTTACGGTCACATTTGGTGAATAGTAGCCAATAATGGATAACGATAACAATTCATAAATGACACAGGTGATCCATCCAACGACGTTAGAAATGAGGGGCGTCGGTAAGAACGTGTGAAGGGCATTATCAACAATTAAGAGACAATGGGCAGTGTTACCTGTAAGAAGAACATGGGGCACGACAAAGTTGAGCCAAAATAGTAAACACAATGAGAAAATATTAATGAAAACAGCCTAATTAGAGCCCATTCATGAGGAACACCTGCTAAATAATAACACAATCGGCGTTTCGGTTAATGCTTTTGCCAAGATAAGACAACAAATCAACTTAAAAAGCGAAAGCATAATAACATATTTGCCAACAAATGCATTGGAAAACTTATACCGATTCAGTGGGGAGGTGAAAATAAATATATGAATACTTGTAATGACCATATTTACGCAAATATTAGAGCTACATAGATGAAAAGTGCCTTGGGTGGTGGGGAGTGCATAAACAACCAGTGATCTGAACACTAAGCATGAGTTCTGGCAATATTTATGACAAAAAATATTGCAGCACTGAAAAACCTGAATATTAATGACTCAAATAGGACAGTCCAAGCTATTTTTGCTGTTCCATCAGGATGGTTTTAAATTACGATATGTAATTAATCAAGTGCCATGCCGAATGGCATAGGTGATCATGTTTCTCCACGATTCTCTGTCTCTTGTGTTGTCAATAAGCTGGGTTGGGGAACTTTTATCATGGTACAATACTAGTTCATCTAGCAACTTCTCTTTATCTTCCCCTTAAGTGTTCAAGCTGTGTTCTTCTCAGCACATACCCTAGAAAACTTGACTATCTGCCCTTTATTAATGTTTGTTATTATTGATTTTTTTACTCCAGAATCAATGAGAATATCTGCATTAGTTTTCTTAGCTGTCCATGGTATTTTCATCATTCTTCTCAGAAACCACATCTCTGTAGCCTCCAATTCATTTTGAATAAATGTATACAATTTTTTTTTGTTTACAGTCCATGCTTCACATCCACTAAAACAAGAATTGGTTCGATATAACATCTCAACACCCGAAATCGGGTTTGCATTGATAAACAATATGCACTGACCCCTTAGCTATGAATATTTTAAATCACAAACTATCTGTGTCCAAATATTAAATTATATGCTAAACAACGATAAAGAGGAAATTATTACGTTGAATCTGGTTCAATCAATCAAGTGCCATGTCGAGTGGCGTAGACGATCATGCTTCTCCACAACTCTCTGTCTATTGTGTTGTTAAGTAAGTTCAGTTTGTGTCATCTATTTTGTGCCACATTGACAACCGATCCAAAAATTTATCTCTCTGTCATTCTCTGTCTCTCCTCCCCTTGATGTTTCCGGTGTTTACTAAATGTTATTTTTCTCATCACATGCACTAAAAATCGTGATGGTCTGCTTCTAATTATTGCTATAATTTATCGTTTTACTCCAGCATCTCTGACATGAGAACTATATTAGTTGTCTTTGTTGTTCTTCTAAACAACCACATCTCAGTTGCCTCCAGCTTATCTTGGACACGTTTGTTTACCGTCCATGCTTCGCATCCATAAAGAAGAATTGGCTTATCCTTAATAATCTTTGGCTATGCTGGTTTAAAACTGCTCAGAACGAAATAAACGTTCTTAAACAATAGCCAAAGCCAAGTTTTCATTTTCGATAGTGCAGGGGCCAAAAAATGGTTTGACTTCAAACGCATCAAGTTGCTGATTTTATAAAGGCATTTTTGGCGGCTTGAGACACATGTCACACTATTCACTGGGACTGCAAAGGGCTAAACAAATAAAGCGTGTTGACCAGCCACATAAAAAAAATCCTGAATTGGCACGCAGACACATAAAAAGGATATCAAACTCTGCTCAAAAACGTATGTAGAATCATACCAACAACATGCCATATACGATCTTGGACATACGTTCCTTTCTGTAAACATTTCCAAATTTAAATTCAAGAGTGGAAAGATTAAAATTAAAATAATGACGTGAGGAAATATTAACATCTAAAAAAATTACAAACAAGCTAAAAATGAAAATCATAAAATACTATATTTCTTATATATTAATATATGGCTCAGAAACATGGACAACAAAGAAAAAACAATTAGAAAAGAGAATTGATGCCATTGAGAAGTGGATATGTAGAAGTATAGGGAGAACATCAGCATAGGGAAAACATATACCTCAGCAAAGGGAGAACATCATGAAAAGAGAAGAAAACAAACAAAGAGGTTATAGCAACACTGCGTATGAAGAAAGAATTATTAAAGGAAATAACAATCAAGCACATAAAATATTTTGGACACATTAAAAGACATGACACCTTGTTGAAGACCTTACTTGACGGTGAAGTTGTAGGCAGGCGATCAAGAGGTAGGCAGAGATACAAATGAGAGAGTAACACCACGAGATGGACAGGTTAGTCTATCAGAGTGTACCACACTAAGACAAGATTTGTATGTTTTCTTGTTTATACCTTATAACCCCTTAGTCTTAGTGATCGTCCGCTGTGTTCAAGTGAAACTTTCTAAAAGCCTGTGTTCCACGTAAGCACCAAGGCAAGAAACAGAGAATGTTGGAGTCATGTTGCAGCCAACGGTCGTTGCGGAGACGGCACTTGATGAATGCCAATGTGTGAAAGACATATCAGAGAAGCTGGTAGTATACCACAAGATGGGCGAGAACTGATAAGAGTCAATGGCGAGCACAAGTCAGTGATTACGGAACTTGATATGACATGACATATTCATTGCGTGTGAAGAAACCTATTAAGTTTCAGATGTTTAGCAGATACCAGACGACTTGTTTATGTTCTTCATCTTCTTCTTCGTTCTCCTGTCGGAGTCGTGTCGAAGGATATGTGAATTTATTCAATGAAGTGTGCTGTGGTCATCAGACTAGAGGAAGGACCGCAAGAGCTATTTTCTTCTTCTTCGATCCGTTTCTTATGCTCAGAAGTCTATACAGGAAGGTGGGTCGCCTTCATGAATTCTTTAGTAGGTGGTCCTCACGGTTGCTCGAAGCTTCACTTTCAGATCTGTCAGCTTGTCTATCAGACTGATAAATAATCAGTGTCCGGTAACAGCCCAATGCTCTAATGATATCTTGAAATTTCTTATGTGATCGGTTAACGCACTTTTGCTTTTTTATTTACATATTATACTCGTGCATTTTTCTGTTCCTTTTACTCTTTCTTCTGTTCTTGTTGTACTTGTCAAGTTCAACAAGTCTCTTTGAGTCTGTTGCGGACCGTTATCAGTCCTTTTCTTCACCCGCGTTCGGTCTCAAACCTCTGTGAAGTAGTAGGACGCAGTCCAGAGATCAGAACGATGCGTGTCATGCCTTACAGCTTAGCCGCGATATCTGAGTTTTTCGGTCGAACATATTCTACTCCAGCATGACTTCTGGGTGTCTGTTGGCCCTCTGGTGGATGAGACAGTCAACTCCATCCCAAAACTGCATTAGCTACCTCTTAAGACGTATATGACTGGTGACTTTGCTCAACCTAGATGTTTAATTTACCCTCCACCAAAAAACAGAACTCAGTCCTAAACGACAGTTGAACTGTCATCCTCATAGAGGCTCTAATCCCTCGGCCATGCACCACACAATTATATGTATGGCCTTTTGAGTCTTGTAGGCGGTCGTTTAGCAATAAGAAGCAGCAATCTATTGAATATTTTCTCAGAAATGTTACTTTTAACATTTATTTTTAGCGATACTTTTAGCGATAATATCACAGCAACGAAAGATTTTTGTTTGTGTCTTTCTCTTTTTTTCCATATCTTTAAACATTATTTCTGAATAATGCTGTTCCCGCACGCAGGTTCTGCATCCAGACATCCCGAGTTTCTGCCGTGTCTTCCCAGTATTTGGATTCTATGTGGGCGCCTTTCATTGAGGATTTATAGATGTCTTTATACCTCAGCATTGGTCTACCTCGGTTCCGATGGCCTTCAGCCAGTTTCCCGAAAAGTACGTGTTTTGGGATGAGGCAGTATGGCATTCTGCGGACGTGACTTAGCCAACGCAATCTGTTTATATTGAGTGTGTAGTTGATAGCTGATGGTAGTTGTGTGCGGCGCAACACTTCCATGATGGTGGGTGTCGTGCCATTTAATATAAAAATCTTGCTGAGACATCTTAAATGAAATATGTTAAGTCTCCTCTCCTTTTTGGTGTAGGTAGTCCATGTTTCAGAGCCGTAGTATAGTGTACTCAGCACGCATATTTGATAGATCTGTATCTTTGTTTTCTATTTTTGCCTATGGTTTTTCCAAGCTCGCTTTAACAGTCAGCCAAAAAATAAATATTAGGGACAAGTGGGCGTATGTGGCAATATTGATAGCGACGCAAGACAGCGACTAAAACATTAAGCATACGCGAGAGTCAATAGCTTTATAGCTTGATGGTAAGCGTGTAAGTACAAGAACTAGTTCTCTCGTACGGCTGGACTTACTATATCAACGTGTAAGTAGGAAAACTAGATCTCTAGTACGGCTGGACTTACTATTCCCGTGATCTTGTTACATTCCCCCACCGTTCAGTGGCTTATAAAAAACACTTCTTCTTCTTTCGTTCACTTGAAACATGTCTATATCTGTAATTCTGTCTCCTTAATAAAACTCACTGTCTTTTGTAGTTCATACAGTGTCCCATAAAGCGTTGATTCCAGTGTAGTCTGTGAGGCCAATATGTCTGCATCAGCGTTTCATGCTCAGAACACTCTTGAAGTATATGTTTGGCACTCTGTACTGCCTGTCCACATGTACACATGGCCGTGTTGCCAATCTTGAACTTTGTATACATGTGACTGCGGAGTCGGTTGTGTGCTGTTCTGGTCGAACCTCCTGTTGTTTGTCTGGGCTGACTTTGACGTAATTGTCTTCTGCAAAGGAATCTGCAACGTAATCAGCTGTATGTTTACCTGTTAAAATGTTTTTATCTTTATAAAGTGTGATCCTGGTATTTCTCCCTGTACCTTCATCATTTAGTTGTTTTACAAGTTTCCATAATTTCCTAGTATCTCTTTCTAGGTTCAGCGACTCTGTTTTTTCTCTCCAGCTGCTCCGTCTGGCTTGTAACTTGACACTTTGAAATTTAGCCTTTGTTTGCTGATATTTGTTGTGATGTTCTTGGCTAGGTCTGTTCTCAGCCTGCTGTCTAGATGTTTCCATCTCATTTTGCAGCTTTTCCAGTTCATCGATCCAGTAGGGTTTGTAGTTTTTGCGTGCCCCCCTGGGTATGGTTTTACTAGCAGCATGTAGTATACATCTATTAAATTCACTCACTGCTCTATTGATGTCTTTGTCCAAGTTCATGTCCTTAGCTAGAATACTGGTTAAATGCTAGTACATTTTCCAGTCTGCCTTCTTATAGTTCCACCTAGTGAGCGAGCTGCTGTATATTCATTGTGAATTTCCAGAAATACTGGTCTGTGATCACTACCCCCAAGATGCTTTCTAACGACACGTGTGATGTTCCATTCCAGGCCTGGTGAGTGGAATGCCAGGTCTGGTGTAGAGGTGGTGTGCCATGCTCTCGAGTAGAAGGTTGGTGAGTCTGCTGGCTGGTTAATAAGGATGAGATTATTTTCATCCTGCCAGCTCTCAAGTTCCTCACCTCTCTTGTCGATATGATCGTAACCCCAGCTCTGAGAGTCGCAGTTGAAGTCACCACACACCATAAGCCTTTCTTTGTCTGGAATTGTGTCTAGTGCCAATGGTCCATCATTTGGGCAGTAGTAGTTCAGGAGATGGAATTCTGCACTGTCTGTTTTTAGGTGGAGCATCTGATATTCTGCCCCGTCCATAAAGACTTCCAGCTGACATGCGCTGATATTGTTTTTAACTAGTGTCAGAATTCCACCCTTTCGCCTGTCCTTTCGGTCAGATCTGTAGCACTGATATCCTCTGATTTTGAAGGCTATGTCGCTGATGAAGTGTGTTACAGCATATATTAACTTGTTCTTCACTGAGGACATTTCAAGTTCCAATTTATTGCTGTATCCATCTCTTTTACTGTTGACACCCTTAGCATTCCAGTGCATTATTTTTATTGGTTGTTTGTTTGTTTGGTCAGTAGCTCTATTCCATTGCCTCCTTGCTCCTCGGGGCAATTGAGAAGGAATTCCAGTAAATGAGGTTGGGCCCTTTCGAGGTATAACGCCAGGCACCGTCCCTGCCTGAACGTCCGCCTCAGGGCAGGCACCATAACTGTTATTAGATGCAGACATGTTTCCATTGTGTTTTGTGCGTGGCAACCTGATTATCTGTGCGCCTTTTGGCTGGTTGCCTCCGTCTTCAGCACTCTGCTTACTTGGGCCGGACTATGGTCCTGCTCGAGTGGGAGTGCCCGACCAGTCTTAGTTTCCAGCCTCTGATGGCCGAACTAAGCCCCATCACCACTTCAAGGTTCTGGCCTCGATGGGGATAAAAAAACACTGAATGTATTAGTTACAAACGCCAAACTCTTATGTTTCCAGCCATTGGAGCAAATAAAACCACTATACATGACTCTCGTTCTCTTTACTACACCCTGCTGGAAATATACTAGTATCGTTACCCTGCTATAAGAGAGATCCGGTGGGAGTTTGAGAACAATATGGAATACAGTAGACTATAATGCGTACAGTGGGGTATGGTTAATATACAATAAAACACACAGTAATCCATAGAGTTTTCAATGCGGTATGTTATATAGACTAGACAATAGAATACATACATAGTTGTCTATATAACTCTCAATGAGAAATCGTTGAAGACACTAGAACACATACATCGTTGCCCATAGAACTTTTAATGGTTGACTACATAAGGTATGTATGTAAATATTATATAACATATAAATATAAATATATATATATATATAGTTTTATTTATGATCCTTCTGTATTGTTGTATATTCCCGTTACAATTCCGCAACTTTCACAAACCTACTTTAACAAAACTCCTACGATTAACATACTTTTAGAGTGTTTTATCTGCTCCTTTCTCTCCATCATCCTCTTTTCGTTCGTAGTATTCTGTCTATCTTGTTCTAGTCTTCACTTAATTAAATACATTCGCCAAAAGAAACAGTGAAGAAAATGATCTCAATATCAATATCTTCCAGATTTTCTTGTAAAAGATGTTATTTCTAAATCCTTGATACTGAAGTCTACACATTTGTAACTATGATATTTGTCTTAAAATTGTTATCTAAAATAACTCAGTAATTTGAAACATCCCCACCCCTCCCCTTTCCCAGAGGCACCATAAACTCAAGAGATCGCCGATTTGAACCCTGGAGTATTGCTAAATAAGAGATTTTTGAATCGATTTATGGGGATTATATCTTGGAGCTACAGAGTTACGTGTTATGATTGGTACTTCTGGCACGCGGCGTGCTGACAGTCAATCATCTACGTCTTTTATATCAATATAGAATAATGTCATATAGAATCCTCTAAATCAAATGCTTACCATATTTCAATCGCCCGTGTGTTTTGCCGAGGCCCGAAAGGGGAGCAAAGAATAGCAACACTGTTTACCTTCCACGCATGTCGTAAAAGGCGACTAAGTAGGTTATGGGATGGAGTTGGCTCTCTCATCCCATATAGGGTCAGTGACCCAAAGCCATGCTGAAGTCGGATGTGTCAGACCGAAAGGCGCAGATATCGCAGCAATGCTGTAAACCATGGCACAACGCATTCCGTTCTCCGGACTACATCCTGCTAATCTGCATGAGTTTGAGAACGAACGCAGAAAAAAACACCATATTTCAATTAAACTCATTTCTTTTTTATTTAAGTAGAGCACACGAATGACAATATAACTTTAGTTTCCAGGACAAATAAGAAAAGACAGAAACTAGAATTCACCTTACAAAACTTTTTTCGATGATGTTAAATAGCTTCCATAGCGCATTTTAAACTACATATGCCCACACTAAACTCTCTTGATTTGTATCTGTCGTGAATAACCGACCTCAGCATATTACTCGAGGTTTGATAGCTCTGATTCAGTAGCTCAGTTGGTCCTTATTTAAGGAGGTGAACCCCCCCCCCCCCCCCCCAATGAATAACACATAGTCAACGTCATTGCCAGCTCTCATCGATTAACCTTCGTTGTGAGCATTGCAAGAACTGCAACCTTCTCAGCCATTTTGCAGTCATAAGAGCACAGTAGGCACAAAACGGAAATTAATTTTGTCTCCAAAGGATTTCCTCGAAGCAAGGGTTCCGAAAATTCATCAATATTTATTAGACATAAATTTATGTCATAAATTTAAACATAAATTTTCAAGTATCTTTTAAATGAAGTGTATGTGGGGGGGGGGGGGGGTGGGGACTTATTATTGTATATAGCGTGTCTATAAAATATTCATGTATATTGAATTTGAAATGAAATATGTGTACTCAATGTGTCGTCATTGAAAGTTGTGTATTTCCATGGTCTACTGTATAAGATGCAGGTCAAATATCAAAATGGACAGAAATAGGCATAAGTGTTATCAAAATAAGTCGATAAAACAACTTAACGAGACACAGTGACGGACGACGTTTCGAGACTAAATTCTTTATCAGAAAAAACAAAAGACCACAGTAAATAAATTGTACATAGAGATACGCATGCCTGTGATAGTAAGGGAAAAAAGGGAAGAAGGAAAATAATGAATAGACGAGGGAGGAAACAAAGATAGGGCAGAATGACAGGGGAAAAGAAGGTGTGGGAGGGGAAAGTGCACAGAAAAAGTGAAACTAGATAAAATATAATGCAAACAAAATAAAATTAATTTACAATATTTATCTCAATGGAAGTTCTATGAATTAGAGATGCCAGGTTAAATAGCAAACAGCTACCCAATCTCTCATTTCCTGTTTAGGGTTGTTACTCGACACTGGAGCTTTTATCGTATAGTGGTCCAGGTCAGACCAAGAAGACGATGGACTGACGACATTAAAGATAACATGAATACGTAATTGGAAAATGCAAGTTGCATGGTCCAAGACAGAGAATGGTTCAGAAAGTTCATTGAGAAGACAACGTTCTGGAGAGAAGCGTCACATGACACCGTGTATAACGTAGCTCAGCGACTGTTGTTTGCTGCGGATAACATTTTATTTGTTGACTCGCCCGTGGTGCAACTAGGGCCTCGGTTTCTAGATCAGGGTTCAAAGAATGCCTTATTGTCTCAAGTAAGGGGGTGGGGGTTCAAACTCCCTCCTTGGCAAATCTGAACATGAATTTTAGTACTAGGAACTTAACCATAATGTAGGCAAAATCAATCCCAAAGCAATTTTTCACAAAAAAATATCTGAAAATTTCCCAGCAAATAGTGAAATTTACACATGAAAATGAAAGAATGTGTTTTTTTAAAGTAAATTCCTATATTTTAGGTAAAAATATCTACGGTCCAGCTTGAGGGATGAGTTCACGAATACTGGTGAAAATTTTTTTTTATATCTTTTCTTAATTTCTTACATTTGTCTTTTATCAAATAAACCCTCTCGGTGGCGAAGAAAGTGGAGGCCAATTTACATTCCACCTTTGTCCTTTTGTGGAAAGTTCCTAGGTGACGGGGACTGCTAGATATGCCATCAATGAGGACAGATCAATAAGTCTAACAGAAAAATGATGAGATAGTTGATGCAAAGGTGTGTGATTTGCTACTGGTAGGATCTGATAATCCTGGGATATTGGCGCACTTAAATGCCTCCTCTCGGGGACTAAACATGCATTCTTAAAGCCACATTACACATACATGCCTTTCAGTCTTCATAAGTATCGGGTATTTCATCATACATGCCTTTCAGTCCTCATAAGTATCGAGTATCGGCTCGGTTACATAACTGAGAAGAACGTGTGTTATTGTCAGAAAGACTGGATTGTCAAGTGCTACCTTCTCACAGCTAAAGGGATTATTTCATCATCATCATCATTAATTGGTTATCATAAAGGGATTGTTTCATCATTATATATCATTCGCTGATCAAGAAACAACATGGTTATGCTAGGAGCTACTTTACCCAATACGCGATTGACATGAGCAATTATTTCTTTAAGAAATGTTGTAGCGTCACTGGCGTCATACATTCTGCACCAAGTACCCACAATTCATGTGATGTCGTGTCAACAGCAATGTAAATTAGTGCACAGTGACTTAGTTCTTGATTATAAACAAGCATCATTGCACAAGGGACATTCCCATAAGTGCTTCGCTCTCCTTTCCAACAGTATGCAGACTCAAAGTCCCAGCCAGATATTGATTATGTGGTCTTCCGATCTTTCCAGAGAAGACACACTTTCTTCCACCACTCCTGATCATCCCCATTTCTATCATTCCTAGTATGCGCATGCATGTTAGCACGGTATCGCACTCTTCACTCTGTAGTAAAGTAATGACCACTCTTAATAGGATATATATTTCTTCAATACAGTGTGATCAACCGCAGCATTGCCCGCCAACTAGTCTGCTCTTTCGTTGCCTCTGATCCCTTCATGACTAAGGCTGTATATTCATGTAACATTTTTGACAACCAAAGTGTTCAGTAACGTAATCCATTCCTCCCTCTTCATGCACCTTTATATCTTACGCATCAGACTTTATTTAGAAGTCTGAGAGCATTACCTTGACATTTCAA
The DNA here is from genome assembly GCA_034231615.1 of Meghimatium bilineatum. NCBI lineage: Eukaryota > Metazoa > Mollusca > Gastropoda > Stylommatophora > Philomycidae > Meghimatium > Meghimatium bilineatum. The sequence goes on from CM067316.1 coordinate 48,556,828, forward strand.
CAACCAAGTGCGGTCGCCTATCTATCTGTATTCGCTGTTCATCCGTTTGTGCTTTGTGGGGTCAGGAACTAGAAGGTTGTTCTGGAGATGGCTTTGTTATGTGCTCATATATGCTTATTTCTGTGGTTTCCTTTGTCTAATCTATCTTTTACAAGATCTGCCTGTGGCTTTGAATCTGTTGTGTCTGAATAGCATTGCTTTCCATGGAGCGGTGTCTGGTAGTAACCTGAGGCCGTTTTCGCCGCTTCTATTTTCATATTTATGCTGGATGTTGTAAAGAGGCAGAAGATACTATTTACGCACTCTCCTTCCATTCTTGTAGGCAACATAATCCCACCCGCACTTGTTTGTTTCTCTGTTGACTGAGCCATCTGTGTATATCAGAAGTTGGTAAGCTCCGTCCCGTATGCCCACGTTACACAGCCCGAAAGACTTCAAACAAAAATTGTGACTGTCGACCCCTGGTACTCCTAAAAAGCTTAATAAGTACTCATTTTGAACCTGGCCTAGAAAGATATAGGCCCTAATTTTTAATACATTATATAGGCCCTACATTTGTTTATTGTTCTCAGTATATGCTACATATGTAAATATCCATAATTGTAACACGAATGTAATGTTTATTTAGTAATATTCATATTGTTCTAGAAACTGGCCGACCTCGCTCCTTGGGCTACAGCAGACGCTTTTTATTACGTCCTTTCTGTAACAATTCATATTTATCTAGTTTGCGAACTTTCTGAACTTAATATTTCATCTTCATATAAATATAACAGATATCATTTACAATAAAACTTTTAGATTAGCTTTCTTTTTCGTCCGGCCCACCTTCATGTTCGATTTCTGCATCCGTCCCCGGGACAATTCGCCGACCCCTGGTGTATATGATTGAATCAAGACACCATATATTATTTATTACTTTCAGTATATAAATATTTTCAATCATATTAACAATTCGAGGCACACATTCTTGTCATTCGTCATATATAACTTTAGAATCCTTGTCCCCAGGTAGAGCATATTTATTGTGTATGTAATTCAAGCACCTGTGCCATTTTCCCTCATTACTTAAAGTAAAAGAATAACAAATATGTAAAGGTGCGATGAACTCAAAAGTGCAAAGTTCATCAGGATCACCATCGTATCATATTGAGAACGTCGGCGGTATAGGAAGGCACGCTTTCTGAATTAATTTGGACCACGTTTCTTACGTTTTTGATTATTGTTTGGCTCCCGGTTCATCACTATTTATATCAATCAATCAATCACGTGCCATACAGAATGGCCTAGGCGATCATGTTTCTACACGACTCTCTGTCTTCTGTGTTGCTCGGTTGGTGAACTTCTCCCGTACCAGAATACTAATCCATCTAGCAATTTCTTTCTGTGTCGTCCCCTGTCTCTTCCATTCTTGATTTATTCAGCGGTTATTAAGTGATTAATGTACAAAATACAGAAGTTATGAAAATTAGCAAGTCTTCAACACCAACTAATATAAAAATAGATAACACCAAGGTGAAACAAGCCAAAGAATTTAAATATCTAGGCAGCATTTTTTTCGAAGATGGAAGACTAGACAGAGAAATAGAAACAAGATGCCAGAAAGCAAACACAGTGACTTACCAACTTTCACCATTACTTCTTCATCCAAAGATCAAGATGGAAATTAAAAAACAAATAATATCTACGATTTTTATACCAACACTGTGCTACCAATGTCAAACATGGTCTTTAACAGCTTTGCAGCAAAGAAAAATCGTCATATGTGAAATGAAGTGTCTGAAAAAAGCTGCAATGGTTACCAAACTAGATAAAATAAGAAATGAAAACATTAGGAAAAGAGTTGGTAGAATATCATGTATCGAACATATTGAGAGATAGCAAGTAAAATGGTTTGGTCACCTTATGAGAATGAAGCCAAACCAAAAATCAATAAGAGCATATAATACAATAATATCCGGGTGTAAAGCCAAAGGTAGACCAAGAAAACGATGGATAGAAAACATCAAGATAGCCTTGAACAAACATGGACTAAATGCAACCTCGGCGACACATCTGGCCTTGGAACGACAACTTAAGCTCCTACAACGCTTAACGGCAAGTGTGAATGCGATCAACAATCATTCACCTGGAGAAAGACAATAGACAATTAAGTGTTCAAGCTATATTTTTGCTGTGTTCAAGCTCAGCACACGCCCTAGAAACCTTGAATGTCTGCCCCTAATATTTGATATTTAATATTTCCGGTCAATATGGTGTATAACAACACAAGTGTTTTGTGTGTCGCCTACAGTTTCACTTGAACAATGGATATATTCGTTGTTTTCAATTAGAAGATTGTGTGGTGATGTGCTGTTATGCTCTGACCAGCAGGTCCATTCATTAAGATCTTCGCCGGTGCTAACGGAGTGCGTGCATCTGAGCTGAAGTTTTCGTGAGTGTAATCGCCGTTACACAATTTGAAAAATGGCGACCAATATCAAGCGGCTTAAACGAGTTGGCTCTAAAAGGAAATGTCACCAGGCAGGTGCTAGACGAACGAGATCTAAAACAGCTAGGCTAGGAATTAAAAACGTGCGTGGTCTGTTTTAGAATGTGGCCAGTGTACACAAGCGTAGACCAGAGTTAGAAAAGATGTGTTACTGTGCTGACATCGTTGCATTGCAAGAAACACAGTTAGGTGAAAGTGGTAACATCAGGATAGCTGGATTTCAGTGTTTCTTTAACAGGCGACACCTTGGACAGGCAATCTTAGTACGTGAGGGTTTTAGTATATGCGAGGTCGATATGTCCAAATGGGATAGCGACAATATCCAGTTACAGGCAGTGAGAGTCCAGAGGGTCCAGCACCAATTCATGATTGTAAATGTGTATGCCTGCAACACGAGCGTTGATCTTCAGAGTTGGAAAATCCTAGGGGAGATAATGGAACAGGAAAAGCAGATCCTCTTCTGTGGTGACTTCAATGCGAAAGGTACATCATGGGCAATAGTGCTTCGAACAAACAGGGAAGTGAGCTTGAGGTGGCACTGACAGATACGGACCTGATGTGCCTTAACGATGGCCGTATAACAAGGATGGCAAGCAGGGATGGTGATGATGATATCGAAAAATAAGTATCACGTATGTACGGAATGGTATCGTATCACCTATGTACGGACATGGTATCATTTCACGTATGTAAGGACCTGGTATCGTATCATGTATGTTCGGACCTAGTATCGTATGATGTATGTACGGACTTGGTATCATATATGCACGGGCTGGTATCACGTATGCACGGGCTTATATCACGTATGCTCGGGCTGGTATCAAGTATGTACGGGCCTAATATCATATATGTACGTGCTGATATCGTATCACGTATGGAAGGGCTGCTATCGTATCACGTATGTACGGGCTGGTATCGTATCATGTATGTACGAGCTTAATATCGTATCATATCACGTATGTACGGGACTAGTATCAAGACACCTTAGTGGGGCGGGGGAACGTACCCAGAGTTTTGGTTAAGCTGTTCGCCTTATTCTCAAAAGTGCATGTGTTCGACTCCGGCATGTGTCGTCCTTTACAAAGTGGATTATTTCGGAGATCCCTGGGGATTATTGCTTGAAACAATGGAGTTACGTGCTATGAGTGGTGCTCTCGACAGACGTGGTGCCACTTCGTTGAGATTGGCGGAGTACATGTGGGAATCCCGAGTACACTGAAGTCAATCCTCACGACTTTGAAACCCTTTGTAACAACAGTCTTGCATCCATGAAAAAAATGATTGAGCTAAAACTGTGTCCTCACCTCCACACGGCGAATTTAATAATAAATCCTAAATTTTTAGTTCATACAACATTCAAACAGGGTAATATACGAGCAATATATACAACTTATCGGGCAAAACCAATAATAACACATATTTACTCGAAGTATTGTATCAAAGAAATTCAAAAGATACAATGTCTAAACAAACTCATAATAGAAACGTATGTTTGCACAGCGACTGCAGCAGACATCAGACAGGAAAGGACAATATTTTACTATTATTTCACAGAGTTAACTGAAGGCAGAAAGTGTCAAATGAATAGAGTTAGTTTTTGAAGAAAAAACTCAGAATATTTTTCGGATGGAATTAAAAGATATTGAGATACAACGCGGTTTCTCAAAGTGAGCGATAAAATACTTCGTTGTTGGGGGGGGGGGGTGGTAAAGAGATATGGCAGCTATGGGATCAATGGTTGATAGAGAGCAATGATGTTCGATACAACACTCAACCAATCAGGTGTTTAAAAAACACAATTGAAGCTACTTTGTAGGGACAATCAATACAAGGAAATACTGCGTGAAACGTAACAACAATAGTACTTACGTAAAGGTTGTAGGGTTAAGAAGGAAGAGGCTGTCCAATACATTACCTAAACAATTAAGAGGGAACGAGTCTGAAAAATTGGGACAGTTGTGGAAGAGGGTAAAGGGGAGTTCATAAAAACTGCAGTCCAAAAATGTAATGTGTTTTATAATAATTAAATTAATAATTTTAAAACGCATTATATGAATTTAAATATAAAATTAATGCATAATTAAATTATATATTATTATGTCTTGATACTTCACAGCAAATTAACAATTCCACTTTTATACCTGTCATATTTAATTTTAGAGTTCACCATGCAGTTACAGAATTTTTGCAAATCGTTTGTTGTTTTATAGCGACTTTAACTCTGAAGCGATTTCTGGTACACAAAAGAAGGAAATGTAGCAAACATTTACACAACACGTTCTCACATCAGCAATTGGTAACTCGGTTGTAATATCACATCAGCAATTAGTAATTCGGTGGTAATATTACATCAGCAATTGGTGATAGTAACTCGGTGGTAATATCACATTATCAACCGAAATTGCATTATTTGTCTACTGCCCATATATAAATGCAGTAATCATGCTGTTATCATTATTTGGTTCTGATTCCCTGTATTTTGCTACATGCGTGTTTCTATGACAACGCTTGTGTACACACTACGACATTGTTACCTTGGATGTCTACTCTGTTAAAATGTCTGCCGTCTGATACTTTAGTGATAAAACCTTCATTTTTACTGTTTTTACTATTTGTTTCCGCATGCGGGTTCCACCAATGTCCCATTAGACAAACCACCCATGCAAAAGAAAACCTTAGTCGATGACATGCCGTTATACTGAAGCTCTTTTATGGCAGCTTTGTAGCATGTCATCTATACAATTATAGACCCCCTCTGAGTAGAAGACTCCTTCGACGGGCATTGCACTAAGCCGAAAATGAAGTCTCATGAGTATGAAAGAAAGCTCAGAAACCCCACCCCACTGCACATAGGCAGTAAGAGCTAATCGCTCTAAATTTCTGGGATTCTCAAACAAACAAAAGAAAACTGTTTGTTCACTGTTTGTCTTGTATTTTCGTGAAAAAAACACCTTAAGGTTGAAACGTTAAAATTGTCGTGTATACTGTTATCTGTATGTTTTCATACTCATAACCAATACTCTGATAGTCTGCATTCTAACATGCACTGGCTTCGCATATGAGTGGTCCTGGGTTCATTCCCCAGTTGAGGCGGAAATGTTTTCAGATTGCAACGGCTCCCAGGTCACCCAGCCTTAAATGGGTACCGGATTAATCCGGGAAGTAAAGACTGCGAGGGAGAGGAGATGGCTATCGCCCTCATTTGCAGAGCCTGTGAAATGTGAAATCGCTAAAATCTCACACCCCTACGGCATTAATAAATGCTATGGGTTACTTGACTTTACTTTATCCTAACTGTAAAGCTGATGGACCTTGTGTGTTACGTACTATTGTTATCCAGTATTACAGCAGTTTCACTTTTTGATACTTACTTAGTCATTTGTACCCCGTGTTGTGAGACACGCTCATTTCAACCGTAGACCTGAGTCCGATTTGATTATATCAGAGTTTTTTAACCATCATAAATAATTTTGAGTTATGATTCTTGACTAATGTTATAGAGCTCGGCCTAGACAGTCTCGGTACCATGTTAATACTCCACCACAGGAAACTGGACAGCCAGACCGTTCAGAAAGCAACGACAACGCACATTATCATTCAGAACATATAGTTTACTTCACTTAGAACAATTAACTATTGTCACTCAAAACACAGAAATAATATCACTCGAAACACGTAAAAATTATGACTCAGAACACGTAAATAGTATCACTGAGAACAAGTAATTATTATCACTCAGAACACGTATTTTCGTATCTTCAAGCAATAATGGTAAGGATCTACGAAAAAATGCATTTGTAAATAAAACTCGAGTTCAAACCCGCGAAATCACGGACAAATCATTACAAATACCTACTACTAACATGAAGATGACCCAAAAATATTATAATAAAGTGAGTAAGGATGAACATAGTTGACATCTAAGATCTTTGTTTGAGAGAAGATGATGCTCTTATATCGAAACGTCAACCGCTTTCTCCTTTATTCCTTCTAGTATAATTGTTTTGTCAGCTTGTTATTAGTATCACTAGGTATTTGTAGCACTTATTTACTTATTCACTATAAATATTTTAGTATTTGCGTTATTATGACCATGCCTGGTTGTTGAATCTTCTTTGGATTTTAGTTAATTACACACTTAAACAGGAAAACCTGTTTACTAAAGACCTTCTTTACACGTGACCTTCTTTACAATCGCCGGAATACTTACTCGTATTACGTTACTATATAAGGCAAATCCGACTATATCTGGGATTTTTATTGGCTGGCAAAACAAAGTATAAATAAATTGCCTAATTGAAAATATGGTAATAGTTGGAGAGGTCTCTCACGGTGACGCTGACTCAGAAATTATAACGAAGGTTACGACTAAACAAAAGGAACAAAATATACGCACCATAGACAATTTTGAAGACATTTTAACCACATCCATTATAGGAGTAGTAGGGGTGTAATTGAACTAGGGACATAAAACAAATTCGAAATCGATATTGAGACCCCCCAGGAGAGAAGAGATTATCACAACTTTTAAATATCGTAACAATAGAAAGACATGGATATGACGTTAATGATAACCTAAACGTTCAATTATGCAAAGTAAATCCAGGGCAGTCATTCAGTCTACTAATGTTATTGTTAACAAATAGAAATGCTAAACTGAGAAACCCGATACAGTGAACAGAAGGATCTTTTTTCGTCTTATATGTTCATACTCAAACTCCTGTAGATAAGCCGGATTTAGTCAGGAGAAGGGAACGCATTGCTATAGTTTACAGCTTGACTGAGATGTATGCACCTTTCCGCCTGACACATTAAGTGTAAATAAAAGATGCTTGGACACGCGGCTAATAAGAAATGAGGACGAGAGAAAAGTGATAGAACGTTGTGGATGGTGTGTTAGTTAAAGAGTGCGATTGTTCGAGAACGTCAATCGCTAGTGAAACTAACTGTTCTGAATTGTCACTTGGGGGAGGGGGCAGGGGGGAATGTTTGTTATAGTGTGTTTCATAATACATGCCCCTGTTTAAAAATGTGTAACAGTGCAACTATTTTGCAAATATGCATGAAGTTTCCAGAAATGTTTTCATAAAGTAACGACATAATGTATACATATTTACAGCACAATTGAACCAAAAGTGCGCAAGTTGTCTATATAGTATGTAGTTAGATATTCCTCTAGAGCCAAAGCCGACACATAGGGTGGATGTCATAAATTTCTGTCTCTTGTTTCATTGCAATTTGCTTTAGATCATTGTTTCTGATACCGATAGTGAAACGTTCTCTTGTAATAGTTCTACGTAAAGTTTCTTTTGGTCTTTCTCGTTTTCTCTTGCCCTTTGGTGACCACATCAAAGCTTGACAGGGGAATGTATGTAGTATACACACACACACACACACACTAAAGATGTGTGTGTTAAAAATAATGACACTATCGTAAATACGAAGTTAATTATAAAGGTTAGCGAATATAACTATCAATATAAATAAATCAGAAATAACAATAAAACAAAGAACAAAGACAATTTTCATCGTGTCGGTCCTATTGGGACCTTTATCAAGAAACAAAAACCAATTAAGACAACACAACTATAAAAATACAATAATGCCAAGACTTGGATAAATTTTTGTTTCTATGTCTTCTATATCCCTTTAACCTATGGAAACACATGGACTAAGATTAAAATAAATTCCGATGCTATTATAACTGACAGTTTTATTAATTGTTTCTAAACACATTTCGCCTTTTCTTTTCATATTTTCATTAGTAATTCAAACTGCAGTAATGTCATCTTTTATGATGAAGACATTTCAACCGACACGTTTTAAATCAGTTTATACGCTAGTGAAATATGGATTGTGTATACACCTCATGTGAGGGAACTCAGTCACTATCACACAACTTGTCTCAAGAAAGTTATGAACATCAGATGGCAAGACAAGATTCCAGATATCACTGGCCCTGACAGATCTCGTATCCCCATCATTGTCACTATACTGGTGCAGACACAGATTCGTTGAGCAGGTCATTTTTTACGTATGTCAGACCATCGCCTGCCAAAGAGACTTCTCTATGGTAAACTGGAGAAATGTACACGATCTCAATGTGGTCAAAATAAGCGTTACAAGGACTCGTTAAAGGCCTCATTGAAAGCCTTTGAAATAGACCAAGATATATGGGAAGAACTTGCACAAAATAGATCTACATGGAGCTCTACGGTCAATAAGAGCGCATTATCTTGTGAAAAGAAGAGAAATGCAGCAGCTCAACATTGGAGAGTAGCAAGAAAGTCACGGATAGACCAACATCCATCTACAGTTGTCATTACATGCCCGAACTTTCCAAGAAGATTTACAGCTTAAATAGGGCTTATTAGCCATCTACGAACTATTATACATGGACATAATTCTAACTGAATTTTCAAAAGTGGATGTAACAAATGGTCATTATCACTTGTAATGAACGAAAACACACAAGCCAATATTATACATTTATTTCTCTGTTTTTAAACCTATGTTTAAAATGTATCTCATATTTTAAAATATGCATTCTCTCTTTCCAAATCGTATCAAAATATATATATATACATCTCCACAGACAAATCGTGTTAAAACATATATATATATATATATATATATATATATATATATATATATATATATATATATATATATATATATATATATATATATATATATATATATATATATATATATATATATATATATATATATCTTCACGGATTCTCCGGACAGCTGGACGATTACTCCTTGACAATAATCTTGCTATCGTTCTGTCATTTCCATTCTTCCATCGTTTTACCCGTCATTCTATTTCTGTAGAAAACCCTCAACATTGTGCACATCACACTCAATGTTTACATGCAGAGCCTAATGTTTGTTTCTCTTTTTTCTCATACTGGAATCTGGGACAAACGAGTACGTGTATAAATGACTCCCTTTCCTGTTTATTTGAACCGTAGATTACCTGTGTGGAAGTTCTTCCTTCATGATCATTTTGCCACCTGTCGCTTGTTACGGAATTCCATTAATTTTGTTGTTGTTTGCATTTCACGATCTGTTTCATCAAAGTGGAAATATTCAAGGGACAACATCAACGCAGTTTCTGGTATTGAAACTCATGCAAGCAGTACTCCTACTAGAGTCCAATAACTGAATATGGTCTCAGAGACTTACTATTTAAACTCACGCAAGCAGTTCTCCAACTAGAGTGTAATATCTGAATCTGATCTCAGAGACTCACTACTTAAACTCAGTACTTAAAGCAGTACTCCTACTAAATCTTTGGTAATTTAAGAATACCACCAGTATGTCTATTGTTGTGGCGGTGATTTGTTTTGCCAAAACCCATTGAAAAGTAATAACATAAGAGATAATAAAGAGACGCTAACAGCAGCCTTCAGCATTTCTCCAGATATTTTGTCTTCTGTGACGCCTTTTTCGTTTTTTTAATAGCTATTTTAGGTTTATTAGTAGAATCTGTTCCAATACTGCTTTTATAATTTTATCTCAGAGACTCACTATTTAAACTCACAGAAGTAGAACTCCTACTAGAGTATAATACCTGAATCTGATCTCAGAGACTCAATATTCTGAAATGCGTTTTCAACTATGCAGAAGAAATGCCTCTTCTAGTTCGTATCTGTCTATGTTTCTTCAGTGACGAATGCTGTGCATAGGACAGAACTAGAGCTCCCTAGTTCGAGTAATGTGGTGCTCCTGTGTGTAATTCCTGTATGTTGTTAAAACTTATAGTCATACCCTCTTTGATGATTGATCTGCGAAGAACCTCTCTTTGTCTTCCTCGTTTTCTTTTTCCATTAGTTCGGTGTATAGATCAAGCAAATTTTGTATTTTTATGTGACCTGGCAATAACTCCAGGTCCAAACTAATCACTGGTCATCTCTTCAACATATTCTTAGATTTGCAAAATATTTTCAATAATAGTGTGTTTTTTACGTGGGACCCATACCCCACAGGGGGGGGGGGGGTGCAATTTGATTGTTCAGTGGGGCAATTATTCCCTAAACTTTGAGTACAGAGATATATTTTTAAATATAAAAAAAAATATGTATGATACGTAAGGGGGCATCTGAATTTTAGAAAGCTTAGGTGGGGTATTGTAAAAAAAATGTTGAGAAACATTGTTCAAGAATGATGGTATTTGTTTGTATTTTTATTTAAGCGGTTGGGGGGGGGGTGTGGAGGGTGTTAGATGGTTCACCCCCTGTCCATGTAGAAAATCAGAACATTACTTTTGGTACTTTTTTCTTGTGCTTTCATTCTCACGCTCCTGCAGATTATTAGGACGAAGTCCAGAGAACGGGATGTATTGTGCCATGATTTACAGCTTAACTGCGATATATGCTAGTTTCGGCTTGACTTCAGTATGGCTTCTGGGTCATTTTGACCCTGTGAGATTGGACAGCACATTCCACCTCAAAAGCCTCCTTAGTCGACTCCTACGACATGCGCAGTAGGTAAAATCGTTGCTATTCTTTGCTCCCCTTTCAGGCTACAGCAACACACGAATGACATTTAGTACTAAGAAGCTAGGTAACAAGCGGGAAACAAACCTCCTTGGTGGTGTTTTTTTTTCCTCATAAAGTCACCACATACTTTGAGTTAATTAGGAATCTATTTATGAGACGTGTCCTTTACAAAACAATGTTCTCACTGTCAATCTGTAAACCTCTCTGTTCTGTGCAAGCTGCCACAGCTTCTTCTACTATCATATTCAGAATGACTACGATGTCTTATGTCCTTCGTAGTCTTGGTCAACCTCTTGTTGTCTTTCATAGAACCTTTCCCTTCATGATTAATCTTTCCAAAACATTGTGTCTCTTTATGTGTCCGAGATAAGTTAGCCTGCGTTTTAAAAAATAGTTTTGAGGATTCAGTCCTCTTCTATGTTCTTCTTCTTCTTCAGCGTTCATTCTCAAACTCCCACTGGATTTCTCTTGTAACAGGACAATGATCCTACAAGATTTCCAGTTGAATGTAGTCCAGAGAATGGAAATGCGCTGTGTTGCCGTTTTATTTGCGCCAATGGCCCAACACATCCGTCTTCGGCGGATTCTTCTATGTTCATGTCTCTGTGGACGTATGGGTGGGTTCGTCTTTGATATTGATATTCCTAGGATTATAATTAGAAACCTACCTACGAAAAGTTTGACCCGTTTTTAAATAGGCAATACCTCTCTACTCCACTTTAACGAGAACGTTATCTATTCCCTGGTTCTATGTATACCTGTACGTGTGCATTTCATTCTTTTTTTAATTGGTTTTTCTTTGAAAACATTCCTCAAATAATTAGCGGAAAGTATGTGAGCTTATAGAAATTATGTGCATTTATTGAGTTAGAATGTGAGTTAGAGGTTCGTGGATGGTGGGTAGCAATAGTCATATGAGTCATCGAGTAGGTTTGATTTACCATTAGCTAGTAGGACTTGTATTGTAGACGGTAGTGCATAAACAATGGGTTGTGAAACTAGTGTGGATAATGATTCATTTTCAATGTCCAGGATAAAAGATCTGGGTTTGAAATTCGGTGTTGCTAAAAGTGAACATTTTAGAGGTCGCAGAAGAATGAGGGTCAACCAGCAGATGATCGGTACTGTCATTAGAAGTGTAATGTCGGATACACTCAAGTAGAGATCGGAGCAACCATAGAGGTGTTCAGTTTGCAGTGATGATGATCCGACGACTAACTAGTGTGTTGTCAAATAAATGTTGTCAGGAAATCCCTCATAGTCAATACCCACTTCTTTTTTTCAGAATAATCCTGCATGTTGATCTTACACAGCGTCACTTCTTGATGCGACTGATGATTGGTTGTTATTTCTTGATGCGACTGATGATTGGTTGTTCTTTCTTGATGCGACTGATGATTGGTCGTTCTTTCTTGATGCGACTGATGATTGGTCATTCTGCTTATACTTTTCGTCATCAGCCAATACAAATCGCAGAAACAGAAAACGTGAAATAAGCCAAGATAATTAACGACGCAGGACATCAGCACGCATGGCTATTTGATAGAAGGATTCCATACACACAAAGCTCATACTTTATCTAGATATAATCATAAAGTTCGTTCAATGATGGTATATCTTGTATATGAATGATGACAACCAACTGGTTGTGTAATGCCGTAACATGGGCTTTGTGTGTGTGTGAGTGTGTATATATTTAGACGATTGTGATCCTAGTTAGTTAGTTAGTTAGTCGTCGGATCATCATCACTGCAAACTGGACACGTCCATAGTTGCTCCGATCTCTCCTTGAGTGTATCCGCCATCACACTTCTGCTGACAGTACCGGTCCTATGCTGGTTGACCATCATTCTTCTGCGCCCTCCAAAATTTTCACCTCTAGCAACACCGCATCTCAATCCCTGATCTTTAATCCTAGCCATTGAAAAGGAATCATCATCCACATTAGTCTCACTCTCGCGTGTTATATCTCTTAAGGAGTTCAAAACGTCAGCGCGATCCATTGCCCCATCGCCCTTTGCCACAATCGCACACGATGCCAGTTGATCCGCTCTTTCATTGCCTCGAACGCCCACATGTCCCGGCACGAAAATAAATGTAACCGCTTTCAAGCTTGCATTTCTCAAGGCCTCAATCCACTGTTCGCGAAGGAGACCCACTTGTACCTTCTTAATCATACTCATAGAGTCACTCAAGATGCAGACCTGCGTTACTTTCTGTGTGCGTAGCCACTCAAATGCCTTGGTCACCGCCATAGTCTCCATGGTCATACTACTCGTAGTGAGCGCAAAGGCACCACTTTCCTCCTTGATCGTTTTACCTGCGCACTGAGCTGTAAAGGCCCAAGCACTGCGAACATGCCTAATTACAGATCCATCAGTGTATATAATCACATCCCCCTCTTTGGTATTCTCACTGATTAAAGCCTGCACTTCTTTCTCCACAGCTGTGGGACACCATTCTCTGCATTCCCTGCTAAGTGATATTACTACTCTCAAACAAGTTTCGAAATCTGTGGGTAGACCTATCCATTCCGCACCAGCTGCCACATCCTGTAATCTGCACACGCTTTGTATTACATCCTCAGCACGTCCCATCCACGACCTTCCTCTCTTGAGTCTGCTGCCTTTAACTTTCTGTATTTCGGAATGCAACGGGTGTTCCTTATCTGCATGTATTTGAAGGTACGCCCGTGCACGGCAATACTGTAATCTATGCTCAGCTGTTGGGCAGTCAAGTAGGTATCGCATAGCTCTTGTCGATGTGTCTCTTGTGCATCCCAGAATGATACGCATTGCTGCATTCTGATCCTACAGAACTTAAACAGTTGATAACCTCTGATCCAGGGCTGAAAATACGTCACGGGTTGTGGGGTGGGGGACCAGTGTGTGTTTATCCACACACAAAAACGACTACGGTGTGGGTATTTTTATTCTATTTTTTAAACAAAATTATGATTAGGATATTGTGTGTGTAGTATTGTCATTATTTTGCTTGCTTTCTTCTACTGCGTTCGTTCTCAAACTCCTGCAGATTAGCATGATGCAGTTCTAAGAACGGGGAGTGCTGTGTCATGGTTTACAGCTTTGCTGTGACATCTGCGTCTTTCGGCATGACACATCTGACGTCAGAATGGCTTATGGGTCACAGTGTCTTCCTATGGAACCAGACACTCAATTCCACCCCAAACCTCCTTAACAACCTTATACGATATGCATGGCAGGTAACAGTGCTGGTATTCTTTGCTTCTATTGCTGGCCCTGCCAGGTAATAATGTTTTTATTCTTTGTTTCTATTGCTGGCCCTGGCAGGTAACAGTGTTGGTATTCTTTGTTTCTATTGCTGGCCCTGCCAGGTAACAGTGTTGGTATTTTTTGCTTCTATTTATGGCCCTGTCAGGTAACAGTGTTGTTATTATTTGCTTCTATTGCTGGCCCTGCCAGGAAACAGTGTTGGTATTCTTTACTTCTATTGATGGCCATGCCAGCTTCTTGGAATAAAATATCATGATCTGATTTCCTAAGGAATGGGTGGAGAGTATAATATAATTTTAAGATGTATTATAAAGGCAGTGGTTCTCGGCATTTTTTTTTGGGGGGGGGGGCTATTTTTTGTTCAAATTTAATTTAACCTTGTGCTGCATCAGGGATCTAAAACAACATTGTCATCTGCCTTCTATGCTTATTATCCTATGTCTCTTTACGTCCAAATATACCCGTAGCCCATAAGCAAAACTTTGTGGTCCACATGATAAGCGGCCATATGGCCTATTCAAGGACTGATGCTATAAGAAGTGGTCGAGGTGGAGGGCAAATTATCCCATTTCAGGCAAAATAAAAATCTCAGGAAGTCATTGTCAAGTCAGAAATATAATTTCTTAATGCTACATCGGGTGATTCACAAATGTGGTGTTTAGTCAGACAAAACAATAGTCAGATTATTACTTGTGACAGGTGTTATCAATAATGGATGGGGACCTAGGATTAAGCAGATGTAGCCTATGTTTTTACTGAACTAATCTCATACATTATTTAGCAAAACAAACTTTCACTAAGGACGGATACAGCGCAGCCATACATCGACCTCCGAGTAACGCACTGAAAGGCCTCCCGTCTCCCCTCCCCTTTAACACCATTGGGGGGTGGGGAGCTCTCAGAGCGTAAGGCAAAAATCGAATTCGCGCTAGCAGACGCTTCGCGTTTTTTATCTGAGGATCACGGAAGTTCAATGAAATCAAACCTACTAGTTACATGAACTCTATCACGTGATGAAGCCACTGTTGTCTAACACTTACCTGACCTTGATTATTATCAGTTTAGGATCAAGCACAAAACTATAACAACAAAATAGCTATACACCTACAAACAATATCAATATTAATGTTACAAATGGAAAACTATTAACATAAAATAATGAACAATGTAATTGATGGGCACAACTTTTTCAAGACAGACTTAAAAACCAGCAAGCCATCAAACAAACCAACGTTACAAGAGTGGATGAAGAAGAATTCATCTTCTCCCCCCACCCCCATCTCCCCCCCCCCTCCAATTATAAAAGAAGCTTTGTAACAGATTCTACTGGAAGAACTAAAAGTAGCCATACAAACCTATATATAAAAAAAGAAAGAAAAACACAGACGCCAGCACAGACAAAATATCTGGAGAAATGCTGAAGGCTGCTATTAACGTCTCTTTATCATCTGTTATGTTATTACTTTTCAATGGAATTTGGCAAAACAAATCCCCGCCACAACAATGGACATCAGGTGGTGTTTCTAAATTACCAGAGAAGATTATCTAACTGCAGCAACTGGCAATGAATTATCCTATCAATACCAGGAAAACTATTCTGTAGCGTGTTATTATAAAGAATTTACAAAAGGCAATAGATGCACGATTAATAGAAGAGCAGACCAGATTCAAACCTATGTGGTGGTCGTGTTTTATGTTGATAACCGAAAGGAAAAACGAAAGGAGAGATCAGACTCCTTTGCCCTCATCTCAAGATCCAGTAGATTTCTGTTCATTTTGAAGTAGGTATTTCAGAGTGCATATTCATTAGCCATCTTACAAACACATTCAAACGAAACTGGACCCTTCCTAACGCCATGCTCATCTTCGCTTGCGAAGGAGGAACACCATCATGTTGAGAACAATCATAGAAGAGTCAACATAATTTTAAACATAATTATTTCTTAACTTTTTTTGACTTTCAAAAAGTATTTGACAGTTTTCATCGACATTCATTTTGGAAGATTCTCACAATCTACGGTGACGTGATACATATATTTATATTATGAAAGCATTCTACACAATTATATCGAACAAATTCTTTTTTATGGATGTGAAGCATGGACAGTAAACAAACAAATTCAAGTGAATTAGAGGCTACAGAGATGTGGTTTCTGAGGAGAATTATGAAAATACCATGGACAGCTAAGAAAACTAATGCACAGGTTCTCACTGATGCTGGCGTAAAAAGATCAATTATAACAAAAATTAGGGGCAGACAATCAAGATTTCTAGGGCATGTGCTAAAAAGAAAACAACTTAATCACCACTGGAAAGATCAAAGGGACAATAGATAGGGGGCGACAAAGAGAAAAGTTGCTAGATGGACTAGTATTGTGGCACGGTAGAAGATCACCAACCGAGCTTATTGACAACACAAGAGACAGAGAGTCGCAGAAAAACATGATCGCCTACGCCACTCTGCATGACACTTGATTGATTGATTGATTAAATGATTAATTGATTGATTGATTGATTCTACACAACATCAGTTTGCTATGTTACAAAGGTTGTGAATTCTGACCAGTTCCCAGTAGAAATAGAAGTCAAACAATGCTGGGTTTTTTACTAATGATTTTCAGTCATTGTTTTCGCAATTGGCTGGGTTATACTTAAGAGTATATAAACATATCTAAGTATTCTATGGTTTCGAAATACAACTTGAAAAGAATCTAGACTTCACAGACGATCTGGCCCTTCTTAACTCAACATATCTAAAGTTAAAGAAAAAAATAGACCGACTTCAAAATTTCTCAGAACAAATTGATTTAACCATGACTGCTATTTAAACAGGCGAAAATGCTAAAGAGCTAAGCTATTTTATGTTCCTCCGTAATGCCATACCTGCTATTTATGTGTTTTTAATTGGCTGGAAAAACAAGGTGTAAATAAACAGCCAAAGAAAATCATGGCAATGGCCGGAGTGGCTTAACACAGTGGCACTGCTCACATACCTATCCAACAAGCGCCATGGTTTAACCATCAACTCATTTGGAAAAAAAATAATGGATTGCACAAACAAAACAACCAATTTCAAACTCAACTAACATGGCTAGTGAAAGCTGCATTTTTAAACTGAGGAGCAAGTATCGAGCCACGTTCAAGTTATCACAAGATGGTGATAGAAGCAGCGATATCAACCGGCATAGTTGTAGCAGCAGGGGCATTTAACAATGTAGTCCAAAGAGCGAATTACGCCGTGTCACGGTTTACAGCTTAGCTGCGACATCTGCGCCTAATGGCATGACACATTCGACTTCATAATGACATATTGCCATTTTATAACAGAGGAATGGGAGAGTGAATTAATATATCATGCAAGGAAAGGAGTAGACAGACAGTCTTTTTTTAAACCTTTCACTCATGAGAGAATAAATACCGTATAGTGCTTTTGTGTGGTCATTGTAATTGGCAGGCACTTAGCAACTACAGAACGAGTGCAGGTAGCTTTTATTTTGATGTCGGTGTTATGACAAGACGAATAACAAAGCGATTACCTGTCCAGATTATTAGGAATCCTCTTTTTGGAGTCCATGACTGTAGCCGATCGTATTGGGGTAAATATGTATCTAGCTCGCCATAAAGCGCGATGCAGATTTGATCTGTTAACATTACCACTGACCTATGGGATACCGGAAATAATCGACTATATAGAAAGGATTGCATTGTTTAAGTTTACATGTGACAACTTTTTATTAGGTGTGAAATTCTGTTTGTACAGGGTACAAATAGAGACGGAAGAAATTAATTCGCACCTACTTAAGTGATTGTTACATTGAGGTGTTGATCCATTAAAGTATATTAGAAGTGACCAATGGCGTTTATTATTATTTACTCATTAACTTTTATGTCGTCATCACAAATGCAAATGTCATTTTTATTGCATGTCCTTTAGTTTGACTACTACTAAGTGAAAATTGTATGTGGATTTTTATCTAGTCGTTTACATGGCAACTTAGAGAAGTTGAATGATTGACATGTGTGAAATTCTTGATGAGAAAATATTGTAAATTGATTGTGGAAAGTATAATGTCAGGAATTTAATGCTATAACGGGTTCTAGATTAGGAGCGGGTATAAATGCTGAAATATATTCAGTCACGGAGATTCCGGGAGATTCGGATTCAAAAGCTAGGAAGCGACGGAGTTCTAGTCGCTAGTTCTCGGCAGTAAGCCGTGGAGAGTTTTAGTTAGAAGTTTGGGTTACAAGTTTGAGTTGGACGTTCCTAGTTAGAAAATTTTAGTGAGAGCATAAAAGCCCTAACTTGAGAGACGGCACTAGTCTCCAGGAAAGTGAGACCTCTCGCTCAGTAGCTGATAATCGGAACAGACAATTTCAAGTACAGTCAAACTGAATAGGAATCCATGACGTTAAGGAATCATCATACACGTCGTTGGATTGAGGTTAGAGAATTGTGCATTCCTTTACAAGCTGATTAGAGATATAATCTAGCAAGCGGATTAGAGATATAATCTAACAAGCTGATTAGAGGTTATAATCTAACATGCTGATTAGAGATATAATCTAACAAGCTGATTAGAGAATATAATCTAACAAACTGATTAGAGATATAATCTAACAAGCTGATTAGAGATACAATATATCAAGCTGATTAGAGATACAATATAACAAGCTGATTAGAGATTATAATCTAACAAGCGGAGTATTAAGCGTGAAGCTGAACGACTTCACGAACAGCTTAGATTATATTATGACGGTCGTCGCACGGCCATATAGAATAGACAAGAATGATATTAAAATCTAGGGTTTAAATTCTAGCCTCTTATCATCACGGGCAGGGAGTCTGAAGGTTAGGTAGAAGAAGAATCATAGCTTGCCAGGCTAGGAACATGAATGTATTAGCGGAAAGCCAGGGTACTAAGAAATATTTAATATTCCCTAAGATTATGTACTTCAAATTGTAGATGTTGTAACACTAGATGTTGTAACAATGGATGTTGTAATATAGATGTTGTAATCATGGACGTTGTGTGAGCATTACACAGGTATATATATATATATATATATATATAAGAATTCTGATGTCTCGCTAATATTTGAATACCAGGTGCTTTAAAACGACACCTGTGGTATTTCGCCTCCTTATACTGCCATAATTTTCACCCTCTATGAATGGGTAATCTAGAGTCGTTCCAAAACCTTCTTAGTCGCCTCTTACGACATACTTAATATGTAACAGTATCGGTATTCTTTACTCCCTTCTTGAGCCCCGGCGACAAACGGACAAAGCTTTCAAATATATGCATTTCAGTAGCAAAGAATTTATCCAACTTACCACAACGTATGTTTAATGCGTTCGTACTACCTGTAGTGACGTATAGATGTGAAAGTTGGAAATCCATACAAGCTATGGACACTAAATTAATTACCTTTGGAAACAAGTGCCTTCGAAGGATATTGTCTCTAAAATGGACAGATTTTAAAAGAAGAAATTCATCTAGGGAAGAAACAAATAGATAATTTATGTCAAGTTTTATAAGAAGCGACTCTGGAATTACATCAGCCATGTAACCATCAACTCCATGAAATATACTCGATATTTTTTAGTCTAATGATAAATATTTCATCATAGACACGATGAAAACAAACTTCCTAAACAAGACCTCCTGTGGAAGGTAGAGATCAAGAGAACATTAGGTTGCCAAAAACATACTCTACGCAGAATAATCAGGAGAGAAAGTTCAATTTTAGGTATAAGCAATATCCTAGAACAACAGCAACTTGCAACGAGGCATCCGACGTGGAAAGAAATGACAACTGCACTAAATTTGTACATCTTTGGCCCATAAAACAATAAACTAACTATAAGAAAATCTCGACACCTTGTTTACAATGTGGACGTTTTTGGAGATCCAAGCTAATTATCGCTTGAAGCTACGGAGTTACGTGCTATGAGTGGTACTTTCGGCAGGCGGTGTGCAGTTTCATTGAGAGAGAAGTAGTACATATGGGGTAATCCGCGTACAATAAAGTCATTTCTCTATGCCGTTTCAGCCCTTTTGAAAAATTTCTGGGAAAATAATGCCTAATAAAATGAAAAATTTATATTTGTACACACACACAATTTCTAAAATTAATAACTTTTCAGTATTGCATAAGAAGAAACAAAATACTGTTTATATTTACATGCCTCTGTGAGGTGAGATTTTCCACTCTGAATAAATTTGAAAATAAAATATTGATTCGTGTGGAAACAGAGAAATGGATTAAACGTGCAGTTATTTTTTTTTCAAAAAGATCGCACTTTTTGAAACTGTTTTATCGAACATGAAAAGGTGTAATTTCTCTAATCCGCCCAGGAAGTAAAGGCAAAGTACTAAACTCTTTTTAAAATACATGTACATAGAACATCACTGCAGTAAAATATGCTGGGTTAATATCCTAAACAGAATGTCATGTCAACTTTCAATCTGAATTTATAATAGTAATTGCACATTGTTCGAACAAAAATTGTTTGAATTTTTAGTGTTCATGCCTGATTATTATTCAAAGCAACGCATACAACTACAATTGTTGCAAATTATGTTGCTAATTGTCCATAAATTATGTCAATAAACAACTTTTGTCAATTTTGTATCTTCCCTCACCAACCCTTTTTAAAAATCAAAGTCAATCAAAAATTTAGGAACTTCCCACCCCCATGCTTAATTATATATATATATATATATATATATATATATATATATATATATATATATATATATATATATATAATGACCCCTCCTTCTCTAAAGACATTTTAGAACACACAATACCCACACAAAAAACACGAAATTTTGTTTCAGATTTTTCACACAAAAATTCAAATTAGAACAATTTAATTGGTGTATAAAACAGTAATGTTGGCGTCTTTTGTCAACCCCTTCTTCTCCTCAACCTTGTCAACAACTGTCCAACATGTTAAAACCCCCTTCTGCCCTCCTAATCGATGACGAAATGTAGCAATGTATGGACATCCCTTGTGTTGTAATATTGAAATGTAGCAATGTATGGACATCCCTTGTAATATTCTTTTGAAGAGAAAAATAGTTGAGGGTAACAGCCACAAATGTATTCCGGCCACTGCTCTAGGAACATCTTCATTTGAATCTTCTTTAATAGTGTATTTAAAACCTCTTAAGTGGATATATTTAAAGCCTCAAGTGGATATATTTAAAGCCTCAAGTGGATATATTTAAAGCCTCTTAAGTGGATATATTTAAAGCCTCTTAAGTGGATATATTTAAAGCCTCTTAAGTGGATATATTTAACGCCTCTTAAGTGGATATATTTAAAGCCTCTAAAGTGGATATATTTAAGCCTCTTCAATTGATGCATTTTACACCTCTCCAATTGATATAATTGAAGCCTCTTTAGTGGATGTATTTGACGACTCTTCAAAAGATATATTAGGAGCCTCTCAAATTGATGTATTTCACGCCTCTTCAATTGATGTATTTGAAGTCTGTTAAGTGAATATATTTAAAGCCTCTTAAATGGATGTATCTTAGGCTTCTTAAATTGATAATTTGAAGCCTTTTAAATTGATTTGAAGCTTCTTAAATTGATATATTTGAAGCCTCTTCAATTGATGTATTTCAAGCCTCTTCAATTGATGTATTTAATAGTATTGCCAAAACGAATAATGTTTGTGATCTTACGAACTCAATAATGCGTGGTGCGAATTAACTATAACATTTTTCGCCCTTGGCTAAGAACAAGAGCTAGAGTGACAGAGAGACCTAGTTTTTACATTACGCGGATACAATTTTATAGTTGTCAAATGTCTCGCACCTTTCAGAAAATACTAGACCAAATTATGCCAGCAGTTTATATGGTGTGTTACTGAGTAGATCAAATGTTATTACACAATGCCTGTGGATCAAGTTAACAGTTTCGTAAAACTGAAGGGGAACGGTGATTAGTAGGGAGAACGATTGGAATACTAGCCCAACAAACTGAAAACATAAATTATAAAGATATCAAAATGGGGGCTTACCATAAAATACGTCAAAACGTATAGATGGGAGTTGTGATAGTTTGACAATTGTAGACAATGGGAAGGTGGGGGGTTGACAAAATTTGACATCAGCAATAATGTTTGTATATACGAATTACATTGTTTGAAATAAAACTTTTTTTTACTTCTAAAAATGTGAAATAAACATTCATTATTTTCCTTAACAATGGCATCCCTGAATTATTGACAGGCGTTGACAAAGGTGGGGGAAAGGGGGGGGGGGTTTAGAATGTGCACTATTGGTTATTGTCATAATTTATGTACATATGAGGTTGATGTACCTTCTAGCACCTCAAGTACAGTAGTACATGACATGGGGAACAAGGGTGACAAACTCTTACTACTACCTTCTAGCACCTCAAGTACGGTAGTACATGACATGGGGAACAAGGGTGACAAACTCTTACTACATCAGGGCTCTATAGTCTTCATCATCCTCATCTTCCTCATATTCACCATCATCATCTTCATCTTAATAATCATCATAGTATCATCATCATCGTTTTCACCATCATCGTCTTCTTCATCTACATCATTATCTTCGTCTTCATTATCATCATCATCTTCATTTTCGTTCTCAAACTCCTGTACATTATCAGAGAACATCATGATTTATGTCTTAGCTTCGATATATGTACCTATCGACACATCCGATTTCAGCATGAAATATGGGTTAATTTAACCCATTATGGAGATTATGGGATGAGACATCTAACTCATTTTACCAAAACCTACTTAGTTGCCTCTTACGATACACTTGACAGTTAACACTGTCGCTATTCTTTGGTTCCTTTCTGGTCCCTGGCAAAAAACGGCTTTCGTCACTTCTCTTAGCTGATGGACTGCTTTTCATTGACCGGTAACCAACGTGACTGGTAACCAACTTGGCTGGTGACCAACTTGACTTGTGACAAATTTGGCTGGTGACAAACTACCTTGTAAAATCGCAAAGGGCGCGACATATTCAGACTTGATAGTTGTCTATAGACTTTGATCAGATGACGCTCTGGACGTACACACCAGGGGTCAGGGTTGCCATATTGGCCATTTTATGACACATCACATTTCTTCATTTTTAAGGCTACTGACCATGAAATTTATTTTGGCCATTTTTGGCCCTTATGTCCATTTTTGTCCTTTAAGATATCATATATATTTGCCATATTTTCTTGTTAGAAAACAAGAAACCATATTTGATTGGCACATATTGGCTACTACTTTTTCAATAATCTAACAGCATAAGCAGTAATGTATTATTATCGTTTATTTACGTTTAAAATATCAAACGGTTTGCAAGTGGCAAACTTTTGTAATGGGAGGAGAGCATGGGGAGAGGAGTTTACAACATTTATGTCTTGCAAAGAGGGTGGTGGCTCGAAAACGTTGGAAACCAATGGTCTAGAGAAAGTTCAAACTCTCATAATGACATTAGACAAACTAAAATTAAGTTAGCAATAACATGTTTACCATTATGAAATGAATTAACGAATGTTAATAATTATAGAGCAGTAATATAAGTTTATAGAGACGTAGCAGTCTTCAAAATTCAACATGTTTTAGTAATTTATACACAATTTTACACAATTATACACAATGTTCCCGAAGCCACGGGAACAAGCTTACAAACAGCGCACAAGAAGGCCATCTCCAGAGAACTCTTCCACCCCTGACGCTGCAAGGCAAACAAGGGACACAGCGTATAGATAGATAGATAGATACACAATTTTGAAATTTAGTAATTTTTGGCAATTTATATATACCTATAATTTGGATATGAACAGTTTAAAACCATGTTTCCCAACGTGGGGTCCACGCCCCACATGGGGCAATATGATTGTTCAGGGGAGATGAAATTAAAATAGGTTGTAATTATGCTTCATTTAGGGAATAATTCAATTTTTGAATATTAATAAATATGTTAAGGTTGCTTAGGGGTGCATCAGAATTTTAGAAAAGCTTAGGTGGTGCATGGTACGTAAAACGCTGGGAAACACTGGTATAAACCATCTGGCAACCCTGCTTCGGGGTGTACCAATAGGATAAAAAAAAATTTTAAACAAAAAAAAACATATCTCGATTAGCTCTAGTGGTCTGTTTGAGTTAACACAAGCTAGGAGTCAGACAGAGAAAGCGTGTGATTGAGTGAGTGTAAACTGATGTTATTGCGTACATTGATTGTGAATGTACGTCATTTCATTTTTGTTCATCAATGACTTGTGTTACCAATCTATATGTGCAGCCACCATAGATCGCCCTCTGAGTAAGCTTTGAAGGACTGGTACAACTGGGCTCGAACCCACAGCTTCTGTGTGATAAGCTAGTTGGATAGCAACTTATTTAATCCGATAAGATTGCAAGCAATAATTACAATTTTTAACATGAAACATTACGTTTACCAACTTACCGTAAAAAAATCAATGTAGCAAATCACTATATGACAACGTTCAAACAAATCAATTATCATATCAGTCAACGGGGCGGGTTGATGTCAACAATAATCCATTTCCGAGCTCATAAATCAATATTCGTTGTATTTGGCGTGCAGAATACACAACACTATACGCAATAAGAATTTATTTTCAAACTCCCCAAAAAATAAATTGAAATAAATTATAACAATTTCATAAAGAAAACTATTTAATCTGCTAAAACTAGTAAAAAAATTCTCTTTTAAAAACACATCTTTGAGCAAAAACTATGATATTCGCTGTCTATAAAAAATAATATGCTTCAGAATTACAATATGCCGAACGTTTATAAATAACTGAATTAAATTGACGTTAAAAATACCTTTATTTAGTTGTCTCGGTAAAAAAGGAAAACTTTCTTACACACTTTTCTTCTCTAAAATAAACAGTAAAAAACATAATAAATAACGAAAGATATGATACCGCATCGCCAAACTGTTCTGCGAATGCAGCTTGTGACTTACTTGCAAGTAAGGAAACCGTGTAACAGGTAAAACACCTTATTACAGGTAAAAAAGTATCCCGCAATACCACGCACGATTCACTCTCTTTTCTCCATAACGCGAACTCTACCTGAATGGAATCTAGAGGGGTAAAAAAAACATCTTCGAAAAGCCTTGATGTTCTAACTGAGGGGGAGTCTTTAGATCTTTCTACTGCAGAGGTAGACAGAAAGGATAAAGAAAAGAATTAACAAAAGTCTCTAGGGTCACCTGAGATGAAACGATAGCAAGGGGGTGTCGACGGTAACAAACTGAGCCGTACTGTGTCAGTGTTGAGGTTAGGGACTGAGGATTTTTTAATACTGAAATTCGGTTCGTTTGAAAAATAGAATATTACGATGTGTTGACACAATGTAATGTTGCCATTTGGCCAGTACAAATTTAGCTATTTTGAAATAGCATTGGCCATAAAACTTAAGTTTTAACCATTCTTTTTATGTTTTGCTATTTTGATAATATATAATTTGTACTCATATTTTTAGACTATTTTAGTCTATTATGTAAACTATCATTATTTTATTTTTGTCTATTATACCAGGCCAGCGGATACAGATTTTAAGCACAAGCTATAGGGGCAGCCGCTCTGATCTGGATAAGACAGTAGAATTGGAATATAACGTGACCGCAGATACTGAAAGCACAAGATGAAGAAGACGTCTATAATAAATTATGTGAATATAAGTGGTATAACATCAGCAACTCTCGTCAGTATAGTGACTGGGTCTGACTTAATAAGTGGTATGACACCAGTAACTCCAGTCAGTGTATTGACTGGGCCTGATTGAATAAGTGGTATGACACCAACAACTCTCGTTATTTTATTGACTTTTATTGATTTTATTTAATGCTTGTTTGAATCTACGGAGTTACGTGCTTTGAGTGGTACTCTCATCAAGAAGAATAATGCTGAGAAGATTAAAGTGCATATAGGAAAAGTCGAGTAGAAGGAAACCAATTTTATCTGCTTTTTGAACTTTTTTAAGAGTCCACAAAAGCAAACATATGAAGCACACAAAAAAGGCCGCCGTCATTGAACTATTCTACCCCTGACGCTGCAATGTATAATAGGATATAAAGCGAATAGAAAGGGGAATAGGGAAGAATAATCATCCTGACTTGATCAAATAAATCAGCCAAGTCCTTCTCCTATATACTGAATGATTAGTTTGGGCTAACCCGACTGCTCATTGGTCCCTTTGCTTATATTTTATAATTATAATATGATTTTTTAATCCTGATAATATTAGCAGGAAATGTCACATTCGTCATTGATGTTAGCTGATCCGCAATCATCACATATTTCTTCTGTTTGTAAATACTCAGGGACCAACCACATCAAGTGGTGATCAACAGATTTGTTATGTATGTAGTTGGTATTCTACATTGTATAATGTTAAGCTCTTATGATTACTTAGTAAGTGGTGTATGTTTTATTTAAAACCAAACAATAGTTTTTTGAAGTATCCTTGAATAGCGGTTAATTTTAACGAACACGTTTGGGATGATAATGCGTCTAAAGTCATACTTTAACAGATATAAATGTAGCAAAACTGTGATCAGACAAGCAAAATTAAAGTCATGTGGTAATGAAATTTTGTAAACGACTGGAAGCACATAGGGCAATACAGGGGCAAATCAAGTCAACAAAGGGGACTTTCTCTAGGACAAAATATAGCATACGATGAGAAATGACGTAACTGTCTAGAATTCTTAATTATAAATTGGCTTCATGGCGCACCGAACATTCCAATAGGTACCCCGCGTTTTCATTCTAGAAGCTAAATTAAAATATGTATGCAGTTTCAAAGTCTCAGTTAGAATGTCAAGTATTCGATCTTAGGATCTTTGCAGAGATAATACACTTTCTCCCCTCACCCCTGGTCATCCCTATTTTTGCCATTCTCTGAGTGTCCACGTCATCACACCAGCATCGTTCTTTTTACTCTGTAATAAATTAATGTCATTATTAGATAGCACCGCCCCCCCCCCCCTGACTTCTAAGTAAGATGCCACCGACTACAGGATCAGAGCTGTGTTCGCAAATAAGTCTGCTCTATCGTTGCCTCTGCACTACCTATAACGTATCATAATGATGTTCGTCCGTCGTAATCGACGATGACCACAACTCATCCAAAATAAAAATAATAATACTAATAATAAAAAGTAAAATAATAAAGTTAAAAAAGCCTTTTTAAATGACTAACAAGTCCAATACGAGAACAAAAAAGTTCTTCCACACGATTGACATATGTAGAGGGTGTCTATGGGGCATTATGGGACAAAACAAAACATCTAAATGTCCCATCATAATGCAAATGAAAACACCAATACCTGAATGATATTCATCATTAATAGTTATACAAAAACTGAAGGAGACATTTTATCACCAAGCCTATTTAATATCTACACAGAGAATATCTTTTAAAATATAGAAGAAATGCCAGGACTCAAGATCAATGGGAAAATAATAAACAACCTTAGATATGCAGAGGACACCCTTCTTTTAGCAGAAAGTGAACATGAACTATAAAGACTAATAGATTAAGTCAATAAATCAAGTAATGAATATGGACTGGATATAAATATCCAACAAACAAAGACCATGATAATCAGAAAAGACACAGAAGAACAAGAGCTAACATAAGGATACATGGAGAGAAACTACAACAGGTTAGACATTATCAATATCTTGGACACATAGTCACAAATGATGGCAGATGTGAAACAGAAGTTAAAAGGAGAATAGGAATGGCTAAAAGTACATTCAATGACAGGAGGAAAATATTAACATCTAAACAAATTACAAACAAGTTAAAAATTAGAATTATAAAATGCTACATCTATTCTATATTAATGTATGGCTCAGAAACATGGACACTAAATAAACAATTAGAAGACAGAGTTGGTGCCTTTGAGATGTGGGAATATAGAAGAATATGGAGAGCATCATGGAAAGAGAAGAAAACAAATAAAGAGGTACTAAAAACACTTAATATGAAGAAAGAACTACTAAGAGAAATAAAGATCAGGCAAATAAAATATTTTGAACACATTAAAAGACATGACACCTTATTGAAGACCTTACTTGAGGGTAAAGTCAAAGGGAAGCGAGGAAGAGGTAGGCAGAGATACAAGTGGGAGAGTAACATTACACGATGGACAGATTACAGTCTAGCAGAGTGCACCACCAAGACAAGAGACAGGAGATGTTGGAGATCCGTTGCAGCCAACCTTCGTTGCGGAGACGGTACTTGGTGATGATAAAGTGGCAGAGACGAAACAAAACGAAATTGAGATAGAATACAACAAGGTATCTATATGTAAGATTGAAGGATGCTAAAACAGGAAGGCCATATGGAACCAGATTGATGAATATACATTCCTTTCAATGTTCAGAGTTGTTTATGTATGCACTCACATTTTTATTTTAAATTTCTGTTTTTATAGTTCATTTGGTTGTTGGGAAGGATATTTGTCTAGCTTGCGTCTCTCTTTGCTAAATTATTTGTCCTTGTTCATACTTTCTGTGATGATCATGGATCCTTGTACCGGGTGTTTACAAAATCACTGTGTGCTCATTTACATTAGTGCTGACACAATGTTATATGAATTGTGAGTTTTTAGCCCAAATCTGTGTGACGTCATTGCAGGACGACTTTATACACACCATATACATATTCATAATTCACACAGCGGGCATTTTATCATTAGAATAATAATCAAATACAAACAGTGCCTAGATAAGACTTAGATAAGAATGAGGTTACATAATTAAACTATTGTTTTCGTGAAATTTGGGCAACCTTTTTCTGTTTAGAGGGAGAACTTTAGCCACATGTTTTACATGTTTCTTTGTATAAATGATCATTTTTCTATTTTCATTAGTTGGGTGTTGGGATTTGAACACCGCAACACCCCCCTCCCTTCCCCACGCAGCCCTTAGATACGACAACGCTCGTAGATAAGAAGGGGGAAACTATGGTGTTCACCCTCTCCTTAGGAAGCCAGATTATGACTTATAGTTTTGGTTCTAAGAATTTATCCAGTTTGGTAAACTCTCTCCCCCCCCCCCCCAACCAATTTTCTTCTTCTTCTTAACGACTTTTCAAACAAAGGTCACCAAAACATCTCATGAAAAAAATGAGTGAATGCCCTTTTTTTTTTGTTGAAGGTAAACTTCCCCCTTTCCTAAGTGATCTGTTTTTCCCTTACCGTCCGGTATACAACCTTGAATACAAACAACGCGCTATTATAGATTTTATAATGCTCTTTTATAGATTTTACAACGCACTATTATAGATCTTACAACGCTCTTTTATAGATTTTACAACTCCCTATTATAGATTTTACATCATACATCAGACAGATGGGATATTTTTACTTCATTTGTACAACAATGTGAGGTAGAAGCTGGAATATCTCGTCAATTACATCATTATGTTAACTCATTAGATACCATCCTTCAAAAGTGATACTTTTAGGATTTATCGGTGATTTCTATTGGTCTTTGTATTGACAGTTAAATTAGAACAGCACTAAACACACAATTCCTATGAAGTAGCGGTAGTGTCCCCACCAATATAAAAGAGTACCTAGTGACTTTGAATGCACCCGTTATTATCGATGTTGTGGAGTTCCTACAATGTTCAGGGTGCATAGACTATTGACTATTCAAATTATTGTGTATTCCGACGGTGCTTGGGTTCATATAGAGAGTGAATGAATATATACCATTGTACTCTGTCTGATATTAGTGCGTTCAAAGATAATGCAGTTTAATATTCCTGAATAAGTCAGTGAACATACAATGATGAAGATTTGGTAAGGGTGAGAAATGAAGTCACAAGTTACTATCCAAAATATTTAGCCTTATTAGAAAATGGCAGAAATGGCATCTCCCGGAAGTGGCACTCATGAAACTCGACACCTGCCAGTGTCAGACTAAATCTCACGCGGTCCACTACATCGATTTCCCATTTGAGAAATAATATTTGATGGGTTTATTAAAGCTATAGGATAACCTTTGAAGATAGCTATTCCCAGGATGTAACGCCAAAATGACAGCGGCAGTTGGAAGTGCTGAAATGTGTCGTGTGTCGAGTATAATTCCAACAGTCGCTGGACAGAACTGAGAGGGCATGAGTGGTTTAGGTGGTTGCTTCAACATGTCACTCAGTGGTATGATCTTTGAACCTGATTGGTGGAAATCGGTGATGAATTCTGGTACGCATCAAAAGTATGCAGTAGTTAGACACACGTGACACCCACTTTCCTACATCTTCCTCCTCTTTGTCTTCTTCTTCTTACATCGTTCTCAAACTCATGCTAATCATGAGATCCAGAGAATTAAATGAGTTATGTCATGGCTTAGAGCAGCGAAGGGGAAACTTTTTTTGTGCCAATGGCCATTTGTAAATTTATAACATCATTCGTGTATCATTCAAAATTAACAGCTTAAAACTATGCCTGAAATATTTGCTCACATAGTTCAGTAAATCAGTCATAATTTGATAGTTGATAGTTCGGTAAATCAGTCATAATTTGATGGTTGATAAGTCAGTAAATCAGTCATAATTTGATGGTTGTTACTGCTTTTCTATAGTGAGGTGTGTATACATACGTTATTATTATGATTCACTTATTATAAATTTATGATGCTATTAAAAAAGATAATATTTGTATTGAATATTTAGTCCATCCAAACCAAATGATCCCGTGGTCCATGTATATCCTGCGGGCCACACTGGTTTAGTGCTTCATTTTAATATATGCGCCTTTCGGAATGACACATCGGATGTAAGCATGGCCTACGGTCACTTTGATTTACTAGATGGGACAGTCAACTCTATATTTAAATCCCTTTGGTCGTATTTTACTTCATGCGTGGAAGATCTAAGTGTTACTATTCACTCTACTTTGCTGGCCTCAGCAGCACTGATTTTTCTACATAACTTACAATTTCTTGCTTGAAGATACTTAGATGCCTTTTACAAACAAAACTTCTACTTCACGCGATAATCGTCAAATTTCTCAGAAAATGCACTTGTAAACATAATGTCGTAATCCGATTTCGAACTTGCAACTTCCATAAGCAAAACGTAAATACCTTTCGAAGAAGAGAATGGTCCAGAATCAAAATAATTATCATTCAGGTGTTAGAAAGACAGCATGTCAGAACTTCGAAGTATACACAACAGTGTAGACCAATGGTTCTCAACATTGGTCAGGTAACCCACCAGGAACCCCAGAGATTTCCAAATAGGTTATGAAGAAAAATGTGAGACCTTGGGAGTTAGAGATCCCCACAGATCCACCTAGAGGGCCAGAAAAAGTAATTATTTGTTCATTATTGCAGCCGAAACAAGTAGGACCTAGTCTAAAATTCCGCAGATCATAATAAACACAGAATCAACTTCCACAACTCTATTCTCCCTTTCCTCAAAGAAAATTAAGCTAGAATACTTTTAAGAAATATAATCATCAATGACCCCCACATATCTTGGTGTCACCTTCGATAAAAGACTCACTGGAAACATGCACATTGAAAAGGTAGATGGGAAAGCCCGCAGACGTTTATACATACTCGGAGAACTAGCAGGCACACAGTGGGTGCAAATGAAGATACTTTAACAAAGATGTAGTAAGACCCCCACTTAGAATTTGGCTCAGCAGTTTCGTCATCGGCTGCAAACTACCATCTTCAGAATTTAAATAAAGTGCAAAAAAAGTGATCAGAGTCATAACGTAAACTCTGAAAACAATACCAATACCGGAAATGCAAAAAGTTACAGAGTTTCAGCCACTAACATACGGAATAGATAATGAAGGCCTAATTCAGATAGAATAATAGAATAGATTCAAGTATAATATAATCATGACACTCCCCATGGAGGAAAGACTGGATGATAATTCAGCAGTGGGGCGATCAAAACTCAGTAGATTTAAACATCATAAAAATAATGTTGAATAGACAGTATCAAACGGATCTACTTATAACATTATCACCGTAGCTACCTACCCTTTACCGATTATCCGGTACCATGAAGTATCATTTTGTATCATGAAGTACCATTCTGTACCATGAAGTATCATTCTGTACCATGAAGTATCAGTCTGTACCATGAAGTATCATTCTGTACCATGAAGTATCATGGGAGCAAACCAATGATTCCCTATACATCAATCAGTAGTCTAAACAAAAATAAACAACTAATCTTGACAATGTGAACTGCCACAATGAGCGTGATCCACGACGAATTTCATGAGCAACCGTGCATACATGCGATCATGGATACATTTGGATGCATACGATCATGGATACGTGTGAATGCATGCGATCATGGATACATGTGGATGCATGCGATCATGGATTAACTACAAATGTAATCAGACATGGAGGGGCTGATATTTTTATAGGTAAAGCTTGAAACGAGGTAATAAAGTTTTGCTAATCATACGAAACACACATAGGCACACACACAAACCTACGTTTCGACCGAAAGGCCTTTATCAAGGATAACAAACACATATAAATCGAAGACGACATGTAAGGACGACACAACTTGCGTTCACATGTCAAGTAAGTTGGCCGAAATGATAGAAATGAGGTCAAAGGTGACACAAACAGGAAATGTACATAAGTAGGAAGTATACAAAAATAGAACTGAATACATGTTAATACAAGACCGAGAAATGACGGAACAACCTCATATTATGCATATGACAAGCGTTCATTCATACCCAAAGGTTTCAGAGTACCAAATTCATATATATATATATATATATAGCGGTTCTCAAGCGCCAGACGGGGTCGGTCGTCGGAGAAGCATGCTTTGATAACCGTCATCTGAATATTCTGGGCACCTCGATGGCCTGTGCCGTTGAAATGCACGTCCACAGGATAGCCCGAATGGTTTTTTATGATGTGTAGGTGCTCGCAGATACGGTCAGCAAGCCTTCTACCAGTCTCACCTATGTACGAAATGGTGCAGAGCTTGCAGATGGTGGCATAGATGGCATTCTGGGACACACAGGAGAAACTCTCCTCGATGGAGAAAGTGGCCTTGGGGAATGTGACGGATCAGGTCTGGGTAACATACGGACAGGTGTAGCATCTAGGGCTATTGCAACTCATAGTGCCAGAATGAAAAGGGACGACAGGCCTAAGATGAGTCCCAACCAGTAAATCCCTGAGGTTCTTGTCCCGTCTGTACGCGACCAGAGAGGGGACACAGAACACTTCACTCGTCTCAGGATCTGACTGGAGAAGGGGAAGGTGTCGGACTAGAACATAACGAGCAACAGCGCAATGCGGGTGGAAAGTCAGAACAAGTTTGACCCTGTCAGAGGGAGAAGACTTGTGTGTGTTAGAGAGAGTGTCCTGGCGAGAGAGGCTGCACACACGAGACAGGGCAGACTGAAGGACCCTGTTGGGGTATGAGCGGCAACGGAAGAAATCCATCATCTCGTGAGCTTTATCGAGAAAGTCATCATCACCACTGCACAGACGCCGGAGACGAAGAAGTTGAGAGAATGGAAGGGAATCACAGCAGGCCGAAGGATGAGATGAGGTATATAGGAGAAAACTGTAGGCATCAGTCGGTTTGTAGTGTACTGATGTGCTAAGACAGGAAGGTTGAATAGTGATAGATATATCCAGGAAGTTCACATGGGAGGTGGAGATCTTGGAAATGAACTTGATGGCTGGGTGCATTAACTGGTGCACCTCAGAGAAACATTAAATCTGATAAACACAGAGAAAACATGATGCCCGAAAAAACTGAAAAGCAAATACCTAGATTCCTACTCTGACCATTGTGTCCCAAATGTGGCAGAGGATTGAGATGTCCTACACTGACTATACATGCTTATAATGTGGCAGGGGAATAGAATGTCCTACTCTGACTATACATGTCTCAAATGTTACAGGGGACTGAGATGTCCTACTCTGACTATACATGTCTCAAATGTTACAGGGAACTGAAATGTCCTACTCTGACTATACATGTCTCAAATGTTACAGGGAACTGAAATGTCCTACTCTGACTATACATGTCTCAAATGTTACAGGGAACTGACATGTCCTACTCTGACTATACATGTCTCAAATGTTACAGGGAACTGAAATGTCCTACTCTGACTATACATGTCTCAAATGTTACAGGGAACTGAAATGTCCTACTCTGACTATACATGTCTCAAATGTTACAGGGGACTGAAATGTCCTACTCTGACTATACATGTCTCAAATGTTACAGGGAACTGAAATGTCCTACTCTGACTATACATGTCTCAAATATGGCTGGAGACTCTATGCCAGAATTAGAGTTCTCAGTCATCTCTGCGCACACTAGATAGATGCAGAAACACAAATCTGAGATTTGTTATCATCGACTGCAATGGACATCCATCTTATTGTTATTGTCTGGGTCAAAGGGCATGAGCCCATGGATCGCTGGATCAGCAACCATTGTTATTGTTATTATTATTACTATTATTATTATTATTATTATTATTATTATTATTATTATTATTATTATTATTATTATTAGTTGTATTACTATAGTATTAGTAACAGATGTATTATATCGAAAACGTATGCGCTGGTAGCAAATAATACAGCTTCGCTGTATAACTCAGCCAGATTTGTTGATGCATTTTCAGTCAGGAGGGTGGTTTTTACCTAAAATAAAGGTAATTCGCTAGTTTTCGTGAGTAAACCTCGCTTTATTGGCGGTAAACTTTGATAACATTTTGTGAAAAATTGCTACAGAAAAAGTTTTACTTATCTTTTGGTCAAATACTTAGTACTTAAAAGTATGTTTTGATTATCTAAGGGGAGGAAGTGAACACCCCATCTCCCACTCCCTTATTTACGGGCTTGCTAGCAGTTCACTGTACATCACGCTCTCCTGCTCAAAACACACTGATTATTCCTGATAATTATTGGAGAGCAAATGCAGAAGAAGAATCGAGTTAGAAATTATAAAAATATAAATACATATAGGCCCTATCTAGAAGTTCACAAGAATCACTGCTTCCATCTGTGAAACAACGAAACATATCCAGTTGTGATATGTAAACAGACATGAATTCCTGTCAGAAACGATCCTGGTTCAAGACGCTGGAGGTGGAAGGAGCAAAGGAGAATGTAGGAAATCATGAACAGACCTCGCCGAAGACGCATGTGTCGGGTTATTGGCGCAAATAAAACGGCGACACAGCGCATTTCCATTCTCTGGACTACATCCTCCTGGAAATCTAGAATGGATCATGGTTCTGTTAAAAGAGAGATCCAGCGGGAGTTGGAGAATGAACGCTGAAGAAGAAGAAAAAACAGGATCAAAAACTGGACTAAATTTTTTTACGACCATGATTTGGGTGTGGTTAAATAAAATGTACCCTCTTATTGTAAGGTACGCTCTTTTCAAGCGTGAATGTTAGTTCCTTCTTCTTTTTCTTCTGAGTTCGCTCTCATATAACCACAACGAATATTTCGTGTGATTTCCGCCGGGGAGCGTGAAGTACGTTGTGCTGTAAGTTCCACAGTAGAACTGTGATTATTTGCACCCCGGTTGGCCACTTGTGGTCAGAACGTCCGAGTTCCAGCATTTCCGTTTTCGACATTCCTTTATTTCGGGTTTGGTCCCTAGTCCGTGACAACCTCTATCTGTCGTCGGGCACGCTGGTGTGTAGTGCATCTTCGCCAAGGCGCCTGTCGAGAGCGTCTATCTGGCACGAGGTGCTCCACCGTCTATGAATCCATCTCGTGCAATTGGACGTACTCTGACTGTGTCCATCGGGTACTGAACCGTTTCTCATCCGCGAGCCTGGTTCCGTATGAGGAAGAACTCGCCAGAAGAGTTGAACCCTGGCTCGTTCGCCCTCCTACCCGAGGCGTCGTTCACAAACATCGTGAACCCTCGCACAAGTTCGAGTCTCACACCACGCGTTTGAGAGCACGGCGTGCTCGAGCTGAGCGACCTTGTCCCAATAGCGCCTGTGCCCATCAGGTACTGAACCCTTTCTCTCTGCAAGTGTATTTCCGGTATAGGATTGCTTGACAGTAGAGTTGGGCCAGGGCTAAAATCGTTGTCCCTTTCTTGCCTAAGCCCAACGGGTACGGAACCCTTTCTCTTCGCGAGCATATTTCTGGTTTAGGAAGGCTCGACATTAGAGTTGGTTTAGGTCTTCTTGCTTTTCCGAACGCCCACGATTTGGTCTGGGTCTAGGCCTTTAAGGATCACAGAAGCTCGTCTCGAGCTAACAGAGCTTGTAGTTCCCCTTTCCTATGAACTTTTCACTTTCCATTTGCAGTTCGCGCTGCCCTCTGGCGCTGTTCTGCCCTTTCATTGTGTCATTGTACTCATTATGACATATATTTGTTTCTCACCATGCATCCACCTTTATGTGCCTTTTACCTTGCCTCTCCAATGTTCTGACTGGACTAACTGGCGTCACTGTATGTCGACAGTGTCGCTGTATGTGGTGATGCAAATGGTGTCGGAGATATTGTTTGTCTCTTTTGCAGTCGAACCTCTTTCCATCTGCTTCCTCCACATTTTCGGACATGATCCCCAAATTATTTGGCCAGAAATAGCTCGATCTGCTGTTTTCTGTTACCAGGGTGCACCGCGAGGAGGTACATTTGGGATCTTTGTTATCTGCTAACCCTGGGTCCGCCTAGAGCAATGCGTTCCCTTTGCACCCCAATGTTAGTTCCAATTTGGTTATATCAGAGCTATATAACCATCAATATATAGTGGAGATAATGGATTCAATCACTACGACCTTTTGTTTGTTGATTCCAATATTTTTGTCACTGAGTAAAGGGATACAACCAAGTAAATTCTAAGTTGGAAGCAATCAGTTCTTAGAATATCGGTTGGCTCGTAGGTCCCTGTGATCTCCCTTAGGGAGGGTTTTTGCCTTAAAAAACGGGCATTCATGCATTGTCGTGCGTCAGGTCAGGTCTGCATTTTGACTAATAAGATGATCTTTTCGCAAACAATTGCTAAGGGTGGGTGTTGTTGGCTTTTCATTCCCCTTTTGTCAAGCTCCTAGTACTGCAGGGTGTGTTCGGATTTTCTAAGGGTGGGGAGACTGAACGCCCCCCCCCCTCTCCTTTATCTACGGAACTGTTGACGTAAGTGTTTCTAATATATGGAGGGAGGTAACTACCTAAGAATATTCTTTATAGGCAGCTGACCACTAACGTCAAGAAATTATAGCCGTCCTCCTTCATTACGCTTCAAATATTTAGGCATACATAAAAGAAATACGGCATGCATGCGATACTGTAGTTGACACCTGGTAAATTCCGAAAGCATGAGACGAGATTTGAACCAGCTTCGTTCAGCTGGCACCAGTTCGCCTAGCAACTTGATTTAATACATTTCTTTCTGAATTTTGTTCATGCATTCCCCCCCCCCCTTCCAAAAGAGAAAGATGCTCTTAGCGAAGATATTACATTTTCATATTAATGTAAATGTCCGTTCTCCGGACTACATCCTGCCAATCTGCAAGAGTATGAGAATGAAAGCAGAAGAAGAAAATTAAGTAGTAGAAAGCGTAGATGTTAGAAATGGTACTCAGTTCTGTAATTCTCTTCATTTTTTTTATGTTTCGTACCACCATTTTGAAAATAGTGCCAGTTTACTCTAGATTGTGCTCTTCAGCAACTTTTTGATGCTTTTTCAGTTAGTTTTATTTTGCTTTTCATTACATAGTTGCCACCTGGTAAATTCCGAAGGCATGAGACGAGAGATATTGTTAAAAAATAGTTTTATTTTTTGAAGTTTTTGTAAGTTCTGAAAGTCGAACTTTGAATAACTAGAGAAAATAAGTTGTCATTCAGCTTGCCAGTTTGCCCTGCAATATTTAATTACTTCTTGAAATCATTTAACTATTATCATAATCTTGTTATTGCAACACAGTTAAAAGATAAATGTGTAAATGTGATCGCCATCGTCTGTTTGACAAAAGTATTCTGTATTGACATTTGTTGTAGCGTTTGGGTTGTGGAAGCTCAACCATTCAACTTAACCTTTTGTTTCATTGTGAGCAACACTTGTCTTCATTATTTCATAGCGCACTGACTCAATGATGCTGATTCTTCTTCTGCGTTCGCTCTCTGATAACCAATACGAAAACTCGTGTGATTTCCGTCGGGAAGAATTGTGCAGCCAATTTACAGTATAGCTGCGTTGTTTGCACTTCGTAAGGTTCTGCACATCCGTTTACGGCATGTCTTTAGTTAGGGTGGGATCCCTTAGCCCGTGACAGCCTTCCTATTTATCGCCAGGCGATGAATGTATATCGACTCTACACTGTGACAGTTTTCCACCCACTGTGACCTTGGACTTTACAGGCCACAGCATGTTCCTGGATGGCAGTCTCCGAGAGGTGATAATCAGGGATTTATGCTTGAATCGACTTCGTCAATCTTACAGGAGGTGTTCCGCTGCCAGTGAGCCTGTCTCGTGTAATTAGACGTATTGTGCCTGTGCCCATCGGGTACTGAAACTTTTCTCATCCGCGAGAATGATTCCGGTACATATATGAAAAACTCGACAGTTGAGTTGGGTCCGGGTTCGTTCGTCCTCTTAGTAGATGTGTCATTCGCCGACATCATGATTATCGCGTCCAAGTGTGAGTCTCTACATATTTGTATGAGCACGATGGACTAGACGCTTGTTCTCAAGCTGAACAATACTTTTAGTTCCGATCTCCATGTTGCGTTTACCGGTATCATTTTGCACGTGTTGCCCTATGGCGCTGTGCTGCATCGTACTCAATATGTTATCTTCAAGATGATTATCGCACGACTCTCGATATTCCTGGTAACTTCTTCTCATATCGTTACATTTCTATTCAACACTCCTTCGATTCACTTGCATTTCTGTTGTCCGAGACAGAATGGGTTGCATCACTGTATGTCCTCAGTGCCGCTGTATGTAAATGTCGGGAGATATTGTTTCTCTTTTACAGTCAATTCTCATTCCATCTGCCGCCTCCACATTCACAGATACGATCCCCCCAAAAATATTGGTCAGAAACAGCATCGGCTGCTATATTTATGTTTCCATGGTGCACCACGTGGAGGTACTTTTGGAATCGTGTTTATCTGCTAACCCTGGGTCCTCGCGAGAGCACTGCGGTATCATTAGCACCACCCTCAATGAACCGATACATCAAAAGATGGTTAATTAGAGTAAAAAGAGATGACAGTAATTGCTATTTTAAATAATGTACATGTTCAATAGCTACAAGATTGAAACATATTGAGAGACAGTTATAGAAAAAAACACGAGAAAACTGAACAACAATTATGTGGATAAATACAAAGAAATAGTCGATACACTCAGCAATTACATAAATGAAACATAATACATTTCTTTGTTCGTAGCTTGACATTGTTCCCTAAGAGTAGTTGGTGATTTAATTCAGAGGTAGGAAGAAAACAGTCATCTTGCAACATTCAATCCACTATGCTGTCTTTTCTGTTCCTCTAGGCTGATCTAGAAGCTTTAAATTGCACTGTTCCTTGGGCTAAGAAAACTAGATGATGCTCCAATGGACTAAAAGTGTTTGGGTCCATACACAAAAATAGCTCAATCCGACCTGCCAACTCAATAAAGTTGCCCATCTTTGGTTTAAGTAAACTGTGTAAAGTAAATTTGCGTGACAATAAACTACTTTATTTGACTATTATGTATTGTTCTGAGTAAAGGAAACAATGTGCGGTTACTTTAACTTAGTTGAATTGTTTATCTGTAACCCTGAAGCAATATGCAGTGCTATAAAAGAATGGTTTTTAAAAAATAATGACTTGAGTGGCAATTACTAGATGCAATAAGTACTGATAACGCATCGGTCATGAGTATGTAGCCAACGAAAGTATCAGAAAATTAAATTGTGAAGGGTTCATATCTTGGAGATGTGACCAAGTGTTAGCGGAACAAATCATAAACTCGTAAACAAAAATAAAATATAGGTCTATTAGCGCGAAGTTGACAAAGATAGCCTGGAGAGGA
The DNA here is from genome assembly GCA_034231615.1 of Meghimatium bilineatum. NCBI lineage: Eukaryota > Metazoa > Mollusca > Gastropoda > Stylommatophora > Philomycidae > Meghimatium > Meghimatium bilineatum. The sequence continues at coordinate 48,597,148 of CM067316.1, forward strand.
GAAAGCTTATTTTAGTTTTTATGAGATAAGAGGCGCTAGGATTAGTGTTAGAGTTCTAGCATTGTGGAGTAGGATGTATAGCTGTTGGAGGGGGTGGTTTCACAGGTGACGTTATGGATAGTGTTAGCTGTCTGTCTGTCTGTCTGTCTGTCTGTCTATCTATACGCTTGTTTGCCTTGTGGCGTCAGGGGTAGAAGTTATCTGGAGATGATATTTTTATTTCTTGTTTGTAAGCTTGTTCATGTGACTTCTTTGATTTCTTTGGTCAATATTTTACATGGTCTGCCTCTGGCTTTATAGCCGTGATGTCTATGTGCCGTTCTGACTTTTGGTAGTCTGGAAGAGTGTGAAAACCAAGAGTGGGGTCTGTTGTCTCTTGATGTGTTCCAATACTGAACATTTCTGTGACACCACGAAAGTTGCGCAAATTATAGCACATATTTACATGGCTCTGCATATACCATTACAGAAGTTGCAATGTTATGGCGTGATTTGGTCACATCTGCCGGTCATGTACCGTCTGAAGTTCCTCATCTTATCCTAGTTAGATGTGTGTGACACTCTCTTCAGCTGTATCACATGCTGCAGCCGAATATTCTCATAGGAATTAGAGTTCATGAATAGAGAAGCATATAACTGATTTTCTCACACATAATTTTGTCAAGCAAAGTACCATAAGAGTTGTGCATTAATACACAATGTGCAACAAACACTGAAGCTTATTCAACCAAGTCTTATCGCAATTTTATTGAATCTGCCATTGTCAGAACATTGCAGCAATGTGCAAGCTCAGAACTCTTTCTAATATAATTTATATATTTTTATATAAGATAATTAAGAAAGCACGATCATTGTTACTCTGCAGATCTTCTATATTCTAAATTCAGTTACAGAAATTTTGGAAGTGCTGTCTGACTGATGTCGCGTATCTAGAATAACATTTGTTAAGTTTTGTTGGGCCAAGGATCTCTCATAGGACAATATTTTTTTCTATCCACTCCCTGTATATTGCCTCTTTGCCAATTCTTCTGTATTACTTATACACAATATTGAGCATTGCTTGCTTATTGTTATAATATTAACTAATAAAAATAAAATATAATGTAATATATTGTAACATTTTAATGAAGAAGGTTTAGTGCTTAAAAATTAGTCCTTTTTTAAAGCGTACGACTAGTATTTTTTGACGAAACTAGTTGGTGAAAATGGAAAATTTGGCTTGTATTTTCACTGGGCCTACTACTATTTTAGTCATTATTATTGTTATTTATGCTCAAAGTTCAGCGAACAGCAAAACTTGTTCTTAAATATGAAAAAGACAAAAATTATGGCAACTGACAAAACTAAACCAAGACCCAAAATTAGTATTGAGAACTGCAATTTGGAAGAAGTGACACATTTTGATTATTTAGGAACTAATATAAACAACGCGGGGGACTGCGCAGTTGAGATCAAGAGAAGAACGGCAATGGCGCTGACAAAATTAAAAAAGATAAAGAAACTATGGCAAGGTACTAACATAAGAACCAAATTGTGTTTACTACGAACATGTGTATTTCCTGTGGCGACATATGGATGTGAAGCATGGACACTAAATAAAACAGTGGCCAAGAGAATAACATCATTTGAATTAAAGTGTTATAGAAGAGTATTGAGAATACCATAGGCAGCGAAGAAAACAAACCAGGAGGTGTTACGAACAATTAACGTCCAGGAAGGCTGGCTTCTGAACACTATATTAAAGAAAAAGCTAGGGTTTTTCGGTCATATTAAGAGACACGACGGCATGGAAAGAATGTTAATGGAGGGGATGATAGAAGGCAACAGGGGCAAAGGCCGACCAAGACGCCGTTGGACAAAAGACATTCAAGAATGCCTGCGCATGTCACTGGAATATGCAGGGCAACTTGCTCAAGGCCGCGGAGAATTCAAGAGATCCATAGAAAAGACTACGTTCTGGAAAGAATATGTCACCTGATGATGATAATGCTCAAAAATTATATTTTACAACTTTGAAATATTCCTTGTTGTTCGTCCATCACAAGTGATGATGACCATTTGTTACATCCACTTTTGAAAATTCAGTTTTAGTAATGTCCTTGATTATGAGTTCGTAGATGGCTAATGAGCTCTATTCGAGCTGTAAATGTCCTTGGACAGTTCGGACATGGAATGACGACTGTAGACGGATCCTGGTCTATCCGTGACTTTCTAGCTACTCTCCGCTGTTGAGCTGCTGCATTTCTCTTCTTTTCACAAGATGATGCGCTCTTTTTTATTTTATTAAAAAAGAATGTTACAATCTGCTTAGGTGATTTCTTATACATGATAAATGCGTGAAGAAACTAATTTTCACTTTACTCATAGTCTGAAAATGTTAGTAAATATTTTTGACACAATAAGCATAAAAATCTGGTAACTACACAAAATGGCTAATAATGTTGCGAAGGTTGTTAACACGGTGAAAGTAAGCAGGTTACAAAAGCTTGGTAAGGAATTATCTCTATTAGTTACAGTATTGAATAAAGATTGTCGCCGAAGACGGATGTGTTGGGCCATTGGCGCAAATAAAACGGCAACGCGACGCATTTCCATTCTCTGGACTACATTCAACTGGAAATCTTGTAGGACCAGTGTCCTGTTACAAGAGAAATCCAGCAGGAGTTTGAGAACGAACGCTGAAGAAGAAGAAGAATAAAGATTGCTGATTATAGAAGTAAAGTTCGCTATTTATATAGTTTAAGTTCAAGTATAGGTTTAGTTATATAGTCTTAATTTCATTGTTGACGAAATCATCATTCATGTTCTAACAACAACCGGTGCGTACAACAACGTCAACCAACAGTGTCAGTCAACACACGTAGGTACTTGGACACAATTTTCAAAATAATGCTACATAATTACAAATAATATAGTTGGATAGCCCTTAAAAATTGCAATTCAACGATACCTCAGTCAAGTCTGTACGTCAACCCTGAAAAAAGTTATGAATTTTTTTCGAATTAATTTGACATCAAATTATAATTTACATGAAACTTCAAAGTTCAAACATAATCATATACTATAGGAAAATATAAATAAAACTTGTGACCACATAGTGTAGCTGAGCTGATAATTTCTGATTTATCTTTATTTTCAATAATATAATACACAAACTATACATTTTTGTGTTCGTGAAGACAAGACGTTTATGTTGATCACATTTCTGGGCGCAAATTTGATTTCGTCCACCGTTGTGACATTTGCAGTGTTAGATAAGTTGCATAAAATTATAGATTTTTGTAAATGGGGGTTAAAAGGATTAGAATTAGTTTATAGTTTTTTTAGGAGGGAGAAGGGTTAGAATCAGTGTTTAGATTTTTAAAAATTGTGAATTTATGGAGTGACTCGATATGATTTTATAGCACAACGGTGGACGCAATCAAATTTTTACCCATTTCTGCAATGTTCAGATGGTCACAGAACTAATTGATATTCAAAATGGCTGCTAATTTGCATAATTATAATGAAAATAAATTAAATATCTATTAAACATAATAAAATACCACAAAATTATATATTTTTGTATTCGCAAAGACAAGACGCACCTGTTGATCACATTGCTGTGATTATCAGAAGCATGTACAACTAATTAATATTCAAAATGGTAGCCAATTTGTATAATTAAAACAAATGTTGATGTTTTTAAAAAATTAACTGTTGTTTTATGTATCATCTTGTATCCTTAAAAGTTACATATATAAAAAGAGAAATGGTTAATGAACTTAATAAATCTAGTTTAAAACATGACACACGACGACATCACTAAAAAGTAGTATAAGTCACAAGAAATTTATAGCCTAGGCAAATTTTTCCAAACACGCTAATCCCAGATTTCCAAGTACCTACACACAGTCAGTACTGTAACACAGTACTGAGACTAAGTAACTAACACAGTAAAACTAACTTGACTACTCACTTACCGATTCACTGTCTACGGCTACGTCACTAAACGGTAGTAAACCAATCTAATCAATCTCAATCATCATTAATTATTGACTGACTTCATTTAGGTACTTGGACAACATTTTCAAAATAGTGCTACACATCATTTAAAAGGCTACTTTCGAGGTATTACCTGACCTTTGCAGTGTGATTAGTAGAATTTATATTTAAAACTAAGGTATATTAATTGAAAAGGCATATTAATTTCATATTAGTATTTACATTAGGGATGGGGGTATGGGTTAGGATCAGTTATAAATGAAATAATAAAGTAGTTGTCAAAATTGTAATTATAAGTGTGCTTGATGTTGTTTGTGTCGGGAGATGTGACATAACGGCATCCATTAATTACGATAATTTCATTGGTGTTACAAGGAAATCCCTGACAACAGTGTGCTATTTATAACACAACATTGACTTGAACTAGGATTCAACCCATTTAAAATGCTATAGTTAATAATAGTTACATAGCTCTTGAAAATTGCAATTCAACGATACCTCAACCAAGTCTGTATGGTATGTCCATCCAGGCACATCTGCTGTTTCATCCACCACGTCCACTGTGATTGTGAACTTTGTTCTACTTTTGAGGTATCCCTAGCCTTTGCAAAGTAGTATAGGAATCGAGTATGGTCAAAGTTCGAGTGCCTGCCGAAGGAGGGGGACACGGTTGCGGGGGTCTCTCCCCCTCACAAAGTTTAACTTAAAAACAAATAATAGGGAGGGGGGTTGTGAGGCCCCCCCCCCTAAAAATTAGATAAAAATTTGGTTTCGTCCATGTACACTGTTTACATTTTTAACTGCAGACATCATGGATTTCTGCGCAAAACCAATAAAATTTAAGGATGCAGTGACGTAACATCCCCCAACATAACAAGGTTTTTCTGCTGAATAAATTTTAAATTAATTCAACTTGAGTAATTTATACACGGAAATCCATAGTCGAGTAGTTAAAAATGTAAACAGTGTTATATTAAATGAAACACTTACCTTATTCATTGTTCCGTAGCGAATAAACTTGCTTATTTGCGCACAGGAAATCCTTGAACATATCTGGTGTTTTGAATTATCTCTATCACCTCTAATAACATGACTATTATTGCTAACATATTACTACTGAAATACCATATATTCACTACAAGTCTTAAACACATAATATTTACATATTAATGCACCAATCAAGAACACACTTATTTCCACTGGCCCGTAAATTTATGAAAAAACTCAAATCGTAGCTGGACATCTTTCCTGTTCACCTTTCTTTCTGCTAGTGCGTTGCAATATTTGTGAAATTCGCTCAATTTTTCCCCCGCTGTTGATTGAGCATGTCCAATTGACCAGATCAACTCTCGTCGTAGAGAGTAAATCACTAGAGATTTCTTTGTTTTGCAAAAAAAACTCATTTATATACTGCATATGAACCTGAACTCTTTTTTTCTTTTTTTTTCTTTTTTAAGGTTATCTGCCCATGCTGCCCTTATCATACTACGTTGACCATTCTTGTATTCTCGATTCCAAAAAATTTCCCTTCTTTTAATAATATTTTTATGTAGGTTTGTCAAGTTAAAAAATTCATTCCGTTAAAAACAACATTCCCCCACCCCATCACCCCCTATGGGCCATTGACCATTCTTGAATGCTGATTCCAACAAATTTACACTTTCCGCGCAAATCGTGACGTCATAACCCAGCACAAGCTGTGTGACAAATTTCCGTGTGACTGTGACGTCACAACCCTTGACTATGTCTTAGGGAATACCTCGAAATTGGGACAAATGTCACAGCGGTGGATATTTTTGAATTATTGCACACAACATATATGCTGCCAAATTGGCATATATATTTTTATATGACACTGTTTTGATGATATTTATAAAATAAAGCAACAAATAATTTTTATTAACATACTTTATTGATTGTCTAGTAATTTTGTGAACCTGCTACAGCACACTCCAGACATCCTCATTGGAACTCTGTCTCTTTCACTAAGTGACAAAAGGTGTGCATTCTTGATTAGGAACAAGCATCACAGCACTGGGGGCATTTCCATATATGCTCTGCTTGCCGTTCGTCAGCCATCTAAAAGTGTATAAGCTCAGTGTCGCAGTCAGTTGCTGATTGCGCGTTCCTCTGATCTTTCCGGAGAGGGAGCACATTCTCCCATCATCTCTAGTCACTCTATTTCTACCATTCTCTGAATATGTATATTGTCACATTCGACTTCCTCCTCATCTTCTCGTAGGGTATCCATGACTGCTCTAAGCAATTCAATCCTGTCTCTTCTTATCTCTGTGCCGTTCACCAAAGCTTTACCAGCCAATACATCAGCTCTTTCGTTTCCCCTGACTCCAGCATGACCAGGATAGTAACTCCATGTAATGCTCTGAGCATTGTCGAGAAGAGTGACCCATTCAGTTCTGATCATACACTTTTCTATCTCGCGCAGCATACTTTGAGTCAGATAGAATAACTGAGTCTGTTGGTGGTTGCGTCGCCAGCCAAGTGAGAGCTGCTGTCACCGCTTCTATTTCCATTCTCATACTCGATGTTGTAGTGGGGTAGGCAGCTGACTTCTCAGTTAATTTCTTGTCATTTTGGCAGGCCACCCCGAACACAACTGTTTTTTGCGTTACTGAGCCGTCTTTGTAAATTATTGTATCATGTGGCTTCGAGTGCTGCAGTATGAGTTCTTGGATCATTTCCTCTGTTCTGTTGGCAGCCCAGTCGCGGCACTCTCTTCCCATCTGTATCACCACTGTTGTCAATAATTTTCTCTCATTGCCAAATGTCACCCATTTACAGCCTCTTCCCACTTCCTCCAGCTCACAAACTCTGAGTAGTGTATCTTCTGCTTCTGTCACCCAGAACCTTCCTCTCTTGATTCGCTTTCCTTTTGTGCTGTCTTGAGATTAATGTAAGACGTGATGATGATTATTGGCGACCTTGAAGTATTCTTTAAACTGGGCTATTTTATGTCTTGATCTGATGCTAGGCAGGTCTAGGAGAAACCTCATGGCCACGATAGGTGTATCTCTTGTAAAGGAAGCCAAGAAAGAACACTGGGATAATTTCGCACAAGATGTGGCAGCTGACAGTGCCCTATACAAATTTTGGAAATTACACATGGCAATGAATAGAAAAACTGACACAAAACTAAACGTGTGCTTGAAGGACAAGTCAGGACTTATACTAACCACAGAAGGGCAGCGCTTTCTTCAGCAGGTACCTCCAACAATCAGACTAGAACAATATTGATGAATGTAAGACTATAGTGACCACTTTAATAGCACTGCTGGTAACAAACAATATTGCTGATGAGGAACTGGTCTCATTGAAGAATGTAAAAGATACCATAAAGAAAACACCAGATTGCACACCAGGGCCAGATGTAATACTCTACAGCCTCCTGAAAGATATTGCAGATGACCAGCTTAAAACAATTGTTGATGATTTCAACACAACTCTGAAAACATGGCGCATACCAGAAGAGTGGCTACACAGCTACCTTCTCCCCCTGACAAAAGCCACCTCCGACATCAAGAAATATCGTATCATCACCTTACAAAATGTCTACGGCAAGGTGCTGGAGAGGATAATCGCTAGAAGACTGACATTCTATTTAGAAAATAGAGGCCTACTTCCTGACACTCTAGGTGCATACAGACAGAGGAGAGACATGACCACAAATGCGGCAATTCTCGCCTATGACATCTACACGGAATTTCAGGCAAAGGAGGAAACGGTGGTCGCCACGGTCGACCTAGAAGATGCTTACAACAGAGTCAGCTTTGGCCAGCTAATACATCTGCTAAGCGAATTCAGCATCGACTGGTGGATAATTCGATAGATAGCAATGGTGTTAATGTCCAGACCTGTTGCTCTGAGATTGGGATCCTGGACATCAGAGATCAGAACTATAGCACTGGAATTACCACAGGTACTCTTCACCTGTACTCTTTAATGTCTACACATACAAAATAGCGCAGCTTCAAGACGCTGAGCCCGGCAGGATACTAACATATGCAGATGATCTCTTGCTATATAAGCACAGTAAAAAAAAAGAAGAGACATGATTGATGGCGTCTAGCGTAATCTAGAAGATTTATCGCTCTGCTGTACTAATTACAAGGCAGTTATCAATCCCACCAAGGCAAACATCGTCTGGTTCTCATTGAACAACAAAATAGTCACAGACACATTACCAGCAGTCTCCTGCATGGGCATCAACATTGACAGGAAGCAGACTATGAAATATCTAGTCATCACTTTTGGTAGAAGTCTATCCTTTGCGAAACATGTGGACAATATCATTCAGAAAGCTGGGAAGGGTGTCAGTGCAGTCAAAATCTCTGCAGATGCCACAGCGAACTCTTTTTCAGATGATGCAGGCAGTGGTATTATCTGTGTTGGGCTATGGTTTAGGTTTACTGACGCTGTCGCAAACACAGATGGATAGATTAGAGAGATTTCAAAATGAGACCATGAGAGCTGTCCTAGGATGCACAAGGTGTGCATGCTGTAGTGTTCCTGTAGTCAATTGATTTCAGATCTTCCTACTTATTTCCTTATTGTGTGTTACATATATTTTAGTTGCTACGTTCCCGCACTATACTATTTTCTTTCTTTCAGGTCAGTACTTTGCCACAATTTTAAATGATTACAAGTCTGTGGCCAAAGAAACCATTCAGGATATATCAAGTGGATCAATCAAAGCCTCTGTTTACCTAACTGGCCTGGTGGCAGCTGGAATCCTTATGAAATCCAATCCAACAGCTTTAGATTTGGATGATATGCTCCTAGAAAGTGCACATGATATATCTCTTATTGGAGCAGCTATTCGAAGTAGTGAAGCTGACACCTTTGTTGACAATTTGCGAAATGCACAACGAGAAGGCAGACTGCATCACACAAGTATAGGACTTTTCTCTCTTGTGTGGTTGAGTGACAACCGCGAAGAATTAGATCTTTACAAAGCACAGTGCAAGCATGTACATTTACCATGGTACCAGTGGTACAAACATGTCGTTGATTTAGGAATATTAGGAAAATTTGTGAATTTGTCTAGAAAGATGAAGGACTATGATATCAATACAGAGGATTGGAATGATAAAGATACAGCTACATAAAATGTGATCTTTTAAATTTTTATCAGATGATTTTTTTTGAAAACTTTATGGCTTTGATTTCTCAAGTCACTTCTGCTAGTTATTTTTGAATATTGCACTTCTATTAAAAGGTAGTCATGAAGTAATCTTGTTTGTCATTTTTGTTATATACATATCCAACAGAGATACCATTTGAAAATAGACTGAGAGGGAATGTAAATAATTGCATCAGTAATAGATTAATACATTTGGATATCTAAATTCTTTTGCTTTGTTTCCTGTACTCAGAAAAGTGAGACAGTAGAGATGTGATTCTACAGAAGAATTTTGAGAATATCATGGACTGCCAGAAAAAACTAATGTGAAGCTGTTGAAAATGTGAAATGGACCTTAATCAATAATATAAGAAAAAGACAATCTTCATTTTTTGGCCACTTCATGAGACAGAGAAGTTTGGAGAACATAGTCACAACAGGCAAGATTGAAGGCAACAGAGACAGAGGGTGACAACATGAGAAAATATTAGACAGTTTGGCACAGCAGGGAAGTAACAAAGATCTTAATACATAATGTTGGAGATAAAGAGCTGTGGAGGCCATTATCGCCTACGCCAGCCGGCATGGCACTTGATGATAAATGATGATACTCAGAAGCTTATACAGACAGAAGGCTGGCCATGAATCCATCAATTCAGGATATCTAAATGATATAGTAACTATTAGCAAATAATCTTATTAGTTAAATCCCATTATAGCAACTTGGTCTGGACCAATGAAATATGTTTGTAATAACAGAAAGTAGTTATATATAGTACAAATAATAAATATAATTGGTGATATTGAAAAGTGCTGTTCTTCTTCTTCAGACCCTTTCTAAAAATTCTGCAGAATAGCTGAATGTAGTCTGGGGAATGGAATGGCAGGTGTTATGTTTTATACCTTTGCTGTGATATCTGTGTCTTTCGGCCTGACACATCCAACTTCAGGGTCACTTACCATATATAGGATAGGATAGCCAACTTATCCCATAATCTCCTTAATTGACTTATTTTGACGTGCATGGAAGGTAAACAGTATTGCTATTCTTTGCTCCCCTTTAAGGCCTGCAACACAAGGGACAGAAAGTATTGTTAAATAGTGAAATTTGTTATAAAAGTATGTGCTGTAGAGGAATTTCTGCTGTTTTATTCCAGGGCAACAAACAGGTATAATCTTCTACGTTCTCAAACTCCTGCAGATTGGCAGGATGGAGAATGGCGTGCATTGTGTCAAGATTTACAGCATTAATGTGATATTTGTCCCTTTCAGCCTGACACATCAGACTTCAACATGACTGTGTCATTTTGACCATATGTAGATAGGACAGCCAACTCCAGCCCATAACCTCATTAATAGCCTCTTACATGGAAGGTAAACAGCGCTGCCTATTCTTTGCTATCATTTCGGGCCCTGACAACACACGGGCGACAAAGGTGTGATGAAACATGCCTTAATTAACTAATCGAGTTGCAAAATACCATAATTGCTGGTGTGCATCTCAGACTGTTATCTCCGACTTCAGCACCCATCTTCAGTAATATCACATCTAGCATCTCTTGCCACCTAAGAGTCTGCCACAAAAGGACAGGTGAAATGTTCGCTGACCTGTATCATTGCTTCATCCATGGACATTATTTTGGTAGAAGACAAAAGTAAGAAATATTCACATAAATCTCATAACACAAAAGTGTACTTTTTGTCTTTTCTCTGCTTTTACCGTTAATCGTCGCAGGATTTAGACGATCGGTTTTCATGCTTTGGCGCGTTTGATATAGTATTGTGACGTCTCAGAACGTAGGTATCTCCTTCAATCCACATTCTTCTTGATTTTCCTCTGCCTCTTTGTGTTTTCATTCGCAGTAAGTGGCCCAACAATTTCAGTCCGTTTTTCAATATATTTTACCACAGATGTCCGTCCTTCCAAAGGTTCTTGTAATATCATTATTTCTCACATAATCTCTGTTTGATTATATTTGCTGCTTTTCTTAGACATCTAATTTCACACATAGTAAATTTTTTTCTCCCGTTATTTAGTTTGTATTCATGTCTGACATTGATAACATAATGTTGATTTGAAGATTGCATTTATGATTCGCTTTTTATTTCGTTTCCTTTGAGACAGACGCATGTTTCCAGATTGGTCTATGTGCAAGATTTACGTAGATGGCTATTTGAATTCTTGTCTCGAACTACCTGTCCATTGTATGAAAAAATTATCTCAAAATATTCAAATTCTTGCACTTATTTCAGTAATAAATCATTTATCTTTATGTATAGTGTTTACCAGGAATTATCGATCACAACAAAACCTTTATTGACCTTTATATATATAAAAAATACTGCTTTCTGTAAATTCTCATGTCTCCCCTGTCGCGTGCAGATTTTTAAAAAAAATACTGTATCTATTATGACCATATTAGGGCATACCGTACTATTTTCCAAGAAATATGCAACAGATAAGTATTCGTTATCTGTAAAAGGCAAAACAAATGGGCACTTTAGTGTTTTTTTCCAAGTATGACAACAGCAATCTAAAGCATAGAACGGATCCTACAAAGCAAGAGTTACCGTAACTCACGATATTGAGCTTGGCACTTTTGACGTAGTCATGTGTACGTCACAGCGGAATCCCTTGTTTAAAAATGGGTCTTGGCTGACGAAATATATATATATATATATATATATATGAAAATTCGCTTATTGGAGTGTAGGTCTATATATTTAAAAATTAATTAATTGCGCATTTTTGAAAGTGTTATTAAAAAGGAAATTGTATTATAAATGTGCTGAAGCACAAGCATATTTAATATAAGGGGTTACAAAATAAGGGGTTAGAGCAGTGTTTCCCAACGTGGGGCGCACGCCTCTTTGGGGCAATTTGATTGTTCGAGGGGGGGGGGGGCAATTTCGAAATAATTGTGGGGGAAACTTCAATTTAAAAAAAAATATGTATATGTTGCATAGCGGGGTCATCAGAAATTTAACAAAAAAATTTAGGTGGGGCATGGTAGAAAAAAGGTTGGGAATCACTGAGTTAGAGTGTTTATACTCCTCCCTTACCCTAAGAAATCTTGAACATGTCTTTTAGTACTAGGAAATTAAAACAACAGCTTGATTAAAAAAAAACCCTCCCTTAATAATGTTTCATAAAAGGTCTTTAAAACTAGGTAAAACTTAATGTTTTCATATAGGTAAACATTTCTACGGCCATGTGCTGATGTCGGATATATCAGGCTTATTAAAGGCGCATATATCGCAGTATATGTGTAAACCATGGAACAACCCATTCTCTTCTCTGGACTACTTCTTGATAATCTGCAGGAGTTTGAGAACGAGCAGAGGTTACAAATGTATGCACTGTAAAATGTATTTATTTGTGTGCTGAAATATCACAAATCCACACATTTGTTGTGGAATTTAAGATAGTCATGCATAGACTTGGCCTTTATATGGCATAATTGTATTTGCCTAACTATCAATATAATTGGGAGTCAGTGACCCTGATTTACAAGCAATAATCACCAGGCCAGTAATTAAGGGAGGGGGCTTGAGGTGTTCAAATTTCGCTCATCCCCCCCCCCCCACGTTAGCAAAACTGAACATGACTATTAGTATCAGGAACCTAACCAAAATGTCGGATTGTTTGTTTGTTTGAGAACCACAGGAATTGCGAGTGATTAGCTCTTGCCTCCTATGTGCAGTGGGGTGGTTCTTTTCTGAGGTTTCTTGCATACCCAGAGGACTTTGGCTTAGTGCAATGCTTATTGAAGGAGCCTTCTACTTTAAAGGGTGTCTACAGTTGTATAGATGACATGCTACAAAGCTTCCATAAGAGAGCCTCAATATAGCGGCATGTCATCTACTAAGGTTTACTGTTGCATTGGTGAGACCCGCAACCAATGTCAGTAAAAACCACTTCCTTGACAATTTTTCTAGGCCCCTGATAATTACATGTGATTATTCATATACACATTACATCTCCAGGCAGTGATGAACCGTCGCAGATTTATGTGGTTTGGCTATATGATGAACCATGCTTCCATTTCCAAAACTATTCCGGAGGGCATAGGTGAAGGTGAAAGAAGAATAGAAGATTAAAAGAAAGTTTGAATTGATAATATTGCACACTGGACAAGATTTAGATTCTCCACACTTGAACGATGAACTGAAAACAGAGGAGTGGGTGGATTTTGATTTTTCCCAGAGTGACACTTTTACAACCCTGAGAGATTAGGGATTGGATGATTTGATAAAATATTATTTAATCATTTTAATCTATCTGAGGTAATGGAGTACAGTAATAGTAATACTTTTAACTTCATATCATTTATCTGTCACTCATGGGTTTCTTCTCCATGACAGTATATATATGACTTCATTGGGGAGAGGAGCAGGGCTACATAACACACCTCGTTTTCGAGGAGTTTCTGCTGAATTTTCTGTGGAGAAAACCGTTAATAATTGGTAGGGGGATGTCGCCCATTATACTTTTTACACCAGCACTAAAAATAAAGTCATAATCTATTGCATATACGGGCTACTTGGCTGCTTTTAAGAGATTTTCCCAGTTCCAAATGACCGCGTTTGAGTCAATGTGGTTGTAGTGTGCAATGCACATGATGCGCAGTCATCCACTCAAGAGATGACTACAGCTACTTTTGTACAATGTCAATGTATGCTGAAGATATAATAGATAATGTACCAAGTGATTGGAGACCTGGGGTAACACAGGGCAAATATTATAATAAACGGAAATAGGTATATGTGTTACTAGTATTATGCACAAAACATACTAGCAACGAGACGATGTTTCGAATAATATGTCTTCATCAGGACGAAATAGTGAACCCCATGTACAAGCTACTTAGACGTCCCTTGCTACACCCTTTACACTGTTGCCATTCTTTGTTCCCATTTCACTAGCGACAAATGGTGTGTTCAACACCTGTAAATATTTCATTGAAAATATGGGGCAGCTAACATAAAACTACAATCCATTTGATACTGGCGCCGCTGTAGTGTAGATGTTTATTTAGCCCACATACTAGTAGTTAATTATATTTTTAGAAAATAACATTTGATTGTTTTTGGTAATTATATTTTATTTTCCGAAAAAACACATTTGATGATTTTTTAACTACAAATTAGGACAATTTAAAAAAATAAGACTATTTAATTATAATTATATATTTGCAATCAGTATAAAAATATATAACATAATATTCAAATAGGTCTACTGTACAAAATTGGCATAACATTAAGCTGCGCACATTTGTTCAAATATTTCTTCCAATAATTATTATAGGTACATTTCTAAATAGTCATATAACTCTGTACAGGAAACAAAGTTTTCTCTATAATTACACAATACAGAGCCAAGGTACCGGGTTCGAATCTCGCAACAGGCATTTGTGCACCCATACCGTTCTGAAAGCATTGGCATACTCCTACAAATATTTATATTACCTGCAAAACTACTGCAGTCAAAATATTTTGTGTTGATGGTTACAGCCTGAATAGGATGCACCACCAATAATTTCATACTTCGAAACGTTTTTTGTCTACCCCACGTGTACTCTCATACTGTACAGAGCAGTGGCTCTTAATATTTTTTGTCCATGGCTACATTTTGGGGGCAAATTTTCTTTCCTAGCCCCTCCACATGGAGTCTAATAATATAATACTTTTTTTTTACATGTCAACGAGGATTCTATAATGTTCACAAACATAAATAATCATGGAAGTAGATTCGTCTTCTGTGGGGGGGGGGGGGGGGGAGAGGGAGTTACATATAAGAATGGTCACTACCCCATTGTGATAGATTTCTTTATTTTCATGGGTTTTTATGTGACCTATTTTTTACCTACTTATCCTCAGGTGACGTTGAGAATGTTTCAGGTGATGTTTCCACACTTGTCGTTTGTAGGGGTTTGTGAAGATCTTTTCTTATGAAAATAAAATAGGAAAGGTGGTTTAATTATTTTGACGGCTTGATTCCTAGTACTAAATATTATTTTATAATTCCCGAAGCTGGGGGATGCGAGTTTGAACCCGTCTTTCCTTATCTGCGAGCATGTGAATTATATATTTTATTATTTGTTGATGTGTTATTTATTGTTCACATAGTTACCTTCTTTTGCCCCCCCCCTTCCCTCCAGATGGATATGTGGTCCATAATTACAAGTTTCTCTCTTGAGTCCCTCTTAAAGTTTGCGATTAAGGGGTCATGTTGAAAACAATTGATCTATAGCAACTAGGTAGGCCTATATCTAGTGCTCTAGCAACACCGCCCAATAATATAAAACCTATTGACTAATAGGAAATCCAGACTCGTTTGAATATTCCCTCGATTTTCATTGGCTGTCACACAACGTATTATCTTAATAATCAATGAAAGTCACAGAAATAGTCAAATTAGTCATTAAGAAGGCTTGAATATATCTTATTCAGCACAGGGTCACTGCTCTAGGCGTACCTGGTTAGTGAGCTATTTATAGATTGTTATTCATTTCTAATGACTAAGACTTCCGTATAGAACCAGTAAAATGCTTAACGTGATTCTAATTTGCTCAAGGAAAATAATGATCAATATCGGCAGATAAGTCATCACGTCACGAAAACAATAACAGTAATGTATGATGACGAAGTTGCTGCTCTTGTTATTGACAATGGTTCCGGAATGTGCAAGGCTGGTTTTGCTGGGGATGACGGTCCAAAGTCGGTTTTCCCATGCATCGTTGGTAGGCATCAGGTAAAACATATTACTTTCCATTATTGTACATTTTAGTCTTTCTATAGTTATTATTTTGGGATATCAGCTGTGTAGAGGTTTATTTTAACTTTGTGTTCAAGAGCTATATAGTGTATTTGATTGTGACCTTAGACGATACTTTTAGACCGCTGTGCAGAATTAACTTGGAAGCAACTGAAATTGGTTTTTTTTAAAAAAGAAGTTTGATGAAAAAGATATGGCAGCCAAGAAAACGAATGTAGAAGTCCTCAGAGATGCTGGCGTAAAAGACAAATTAGAATCACACAGAACACCCGTGTGGTGCCGAGGCCCGAAAGGGGAGCAAAGAATAGCAACACTGTTTGCCTTCCACGCATGTCGTAAAATGCGACTAAGGAGGTTATGGGATGGAGTTGGCTGTATATATGGCCTTATAGGGTCAGTGACCCAAAGCCATGCTGAAGTCGGGTGTGTCAGGCCGAAAGGCACAGATATTGCAGCAATGCTGTAAACCATGACACAGCACATTCCGTTATCCGTACTACATCCTGTTAACATGCAGGAGTTTGAGAACGAACGACGAAGGAGAAGAAGCAGACAATCAAGATGTTTAGGGCATGTAAAACTGGAACAAATAGTTAGAGAAGGGTCATGGCGCCAATTATAGAACACGACGCCAATTGTCTTTGACAAATGGGACACATCGCCATTTATAGGCGTGTAGGTGACACTGCACCACTTAAAGGCTAGTAAATAGCCATGACATCATATATAAGCGTCACTGATTTATAAGCTGATCTCGGCCTTCTTATGAGATGTTAATGAGTGGTTATAATTATTTAACTGAAGACGAAAGATTCTACTGAAATGTATTGTTTATTTGAACATATCCAAGATAACTGAACTCAAACAGAATATATATATATATATATATGTTCTCAACAAAATTAGTTCGAATACATGAAATTTATGTTTCGTTCTGGAACATTACGCGAAGATAGATTATATCAATGGATTCCCACCATATGACTGGCGCTCATTGATCCATAAAGATTTAAGTGTGCCACATTCATATATATAGCGGTTCTCAAGCGAGAGACGGGTCCGGTCGTCAGAGAAACACGCCTTAATAGCTGTCATCTGAATATCCTGGATCCCCTAATGGTCTGTGCCATTGAAATGGGCGTCGACAGGATAACCCGAATGATGTTATATGCTGTGTAGTTGTTCGCAAGCATCCTATAAATCTTTCAAGTGTACGTCATAGTGTAGATCTTGCGGATGATGGCATAGATGACGTTGCGGGACACACACAAGGCCTTTTGGTTGAAACGTCGATTTGTGTGTGTGTTTATTGTTATTAGCAAAACTTCATTACCCTGTTTCAAGCTTTACTAGTGAGTTATACAGTTTGGTTTTCACTCTAACACTGATGTTACTTTTCTAATTCAAGGTTAGCCTTGACATAGACGATAAGTCCCTCCCCTGCCTTATTTTTAATTCTGCTGTGCATTTTCCATCACTGCATATGCTAGATCAGGGGTCGGCAACATTTGGCACGCCAAGCAATTTAACATGGCACGCAGACTCTTTACGTTTCCTGTATAAAGTTGATTATAAATCGATTAGCGGGGCTTCCTCGCTCATTTCGGCACTCGCCTAACGCCCGAACATTCAAAAAATTGTGCCACACCCAAATTGACAAAGTATGTTGTCGATATTGAGCAACTGGCCAAGGCTATCAAGGGCAAGACTCCCCTTAATAATAAAAATAAATTTTTTTAAATCCTTCTAGAAACTCTATTTCTTCTAATGTTGTTTACAACTTTACATATTATTGAATATCACTATGTATAAATTGATTAAAATATAAAAATAAAATATATAGTAAAATGAGAACATTGGCCTCGACTTGTATAAAATGATATGTGATGTTGGCACTCTGAATTATTTGAAACCGTAAGTTGGCACACAGTTAGCGAAAGGTTGCCGACCCCTGTGCTAGATGCAAGGTATTTGAAAGTATTCACATCCTCAAGCTTACATCCATTCATCATGATATTGGTCCGTTCTGCTAACAGTGTTTCTGCTGTTAACCACAGTATTGCTCTTTTCTGTGTTGATTTCCATTCCGTACTTGTTTGGTAACTGTTTCCTACTTTGCTGTTAACTCCTGTTCTGACTCAGCTATATTGCTTTATAGTATAAAAGTATATTATTTTTTTCTTATCTTAGTACATGATTTACAAATCACGGTGTTGCTATTCTTTGCTCCCGTTTAGATCCCGGTAATATAAAGCTGCATGATTAAACTATTTAAAAAAAAAAACCAATGTTATTATTTTCTATTTTAAGGACTCTGCCATGAGTGAGAAAAACACTTATATTGGTGATGCTGCTCATACCAAAGGAGATACCCTCTATATTAAGTATCCTATTGAGAACGGTATTGTAACAAACTGGGAGGACATGCAGAAGATCTGGTTTCACATATTCTGCGATGAACTTCGAGTTTCCCCTGAGGAGCACCCAGTCCTTCTAACTGAAGCTCCACTAAACCCCAAGTTTAATAGAGAGAAAATGACACAGATCATGTTTGAGTCATTCAACACACCTGCCATGTACGTCTCAATTCAAGCAGTGTTGTCTTTGTATGCATCGGGTCGTACGACAGGAGTCGTATTAGACGCAGGCGATGGAGATTCTCACAACGTCCCTATATTTGAAGGTGATTATCTCCCCCACGCCATCCCAAGACAAGACGTATCTGGACGTGACATCACAAATTACCTGATGCGAATCCTTACAGAGAGAGGTTACAACTTCACGACCAATGCTGATAGAGAAATTGCACGTGACATCAAGGAGAAGCTTTGTTACGTCGCCCTTGATTTTAATGAAGAGATGATAAAATCCATAACTTCAACATCGCTGGAAAAGAATTATGAGCTTCCAGATGGTCAAATCATCACTGTTGGCAACGAGCGATTTAAATGTGCTGAAGCACTTTTTCAGACAACTTTTCTCGGGGTAGTGGAGCCGTTGGGGATCCATGAGACCACAAATAAATCTATCAATAACTGTGATGTTGATATTCGTAGGGACCTATATGCCAACGTCGTTTTGGCTGGTGGTTCTACCATGTTTCCCGGAATTTCTGAGCGCATGCAGATGGAAATGACCTCGCTTGCGCCAGCAACAATGAAGGTTAAGGTCATTGCTGATCCTAAGCGTAAATACTCTGCCTGGATTGGAGGTTCTATCTTAGCTTCATTGTCAACCTTCCAACAATCGTGGATTTCCAAACAAGAATACGAAGAATTTGGTCCTTCTGTTGTGAATAAAAAATGTTTATAATTGATCTATTTGTGTGCGCATCATTCCAAGTTATTGCACAATTTACTATCGATATGGAGTTTGTGGCCGAATGGCTAGAACTTCAGTTTTAAATTTTAAATTCTTAATTTGGGTCTGAATTTTTGTCTTTGGGGAATACAATAAGAAATAATTCATGTACACGTCCTGGTGACGTGTATGGTAAATAGACATCTATTTCTAATGCCTGTTTAAAATAAATAGCTTCCCTTCACTCCGTAGCTGGAAAACATTCATTATCGACAGGTTTTGTACCATCTGTAATTTGAATGTAATTGTGTGACATTGTAAGTTTATGAGGTACCTTGGTTTTATATGTACAGGCATCAGTATTCAAATATCAGCGATACAACAGTATCCTGTTGTATCAGTTTCGTTTTCCTTCTGATGTTTTTGTTTATTTTGCTATACTGAAATGTCAGGGCTATATAGCAAAATAAACAAAAACATCAGAAGGAAAATGAAACAAGCACAAGAAGTGTGGCTAGAGGAAAAATGCGAAACCATCAATGAAGGTATTAAACGCGGAAACAGTAAGGTAGCATACGACACTCTAAGAAAGATAACACAGCCAAAAAGACCAAATATATCTCCACAGTTATAGACATTATTGAAGCTCTGTACAAAAATGCAAATAGTGCTGTCTTGTCAAACAATACAATTGGAGAGTTCTTCAAAACAACTGTGGGAGTTCGTCAGGGATGCATAATGTCCTCAGTACTTGTTAACATATACTTAGAGCACATCATACAAGAGACATTACATGATTACAACACGTCTATATCGATCGGAGGTCGCCCTATTTGCAACTTGCGTTTCGCTGATGATATTGATCTTATAGCTGGGTCAGAACAATCATTGCAAGAATTAACATCAAAGTTGGAAAAAGTTACCAGCAAGTACGGAATGGAAATCAATACAGATACGAGCAAAATCTTGGTAAACAGCAGAGACACAGAAAACCAGACTAATATCATGATGAATGGACATAAGCTTGAGGAGGTGAATACCTTCAAATACCTCGGATCCAGTATATGCAGCGATGGTAAATGCAAAGCAGAACTAAAAATAAGGCTGGAGATGGCTTTAGCGTCCTTGTCAAGGCTAACTGTGATTTGGAAAAGCAACATCAGTGTTTGAGTGAAAATCAAACTGTATAAGTCGCTGGTGCTTTCGATTGTGTTGTGAGAGTTGGACACTCACTGCGGACATGGAGAGAATATTACAGGCTTTCGAGTACAAATGCTACAGACAAATTCTACGAATTTTCTATAGGCAACATAAGACCAATGTGTACGTAAGAAATAAAGTAGAGATGTGTTCAGGAGCCATTGCTTTCAATAGTGAAACGACGAAAACTAACATGATTCGGACATGTATGCAGGCACGATTCCTTGTCAAAAACAATACTACAGGGAACTGTCGAGGGTGGAAGAAGCAGAGGAGGACAAATAAAGACATGGACAGACAACATCAAGGAATGGACAGGGCTAGATATTTCCACACTCATCCGCATCGCTGAGGATAGAATTCGCTGGAGGACTCTGTGTGCCGAAGCATCCAATGTGGTACCCCTACGACCCTGAAGGGTTATGGGTTTATTGATTTGATTGATACAACAGTGTTCCAATATATATAAAAACCAGTTTGTTTATTTACAAAATCCTGGTTTACAACATCCAGTGTTATAATATCTATAATTCGAATGTACATCATCTTAGGCGTATCACACATTGAGAACAGTATGGCGTTACAGCATTAGAACGGGAGCACTAGCGGCGGAAGAATTCAGACAAGAAACTGCAAGACAGAAGCGGACACGTAGAAAAGAAAAAACATCTCAACCTCACACAGATACCTTCTATTGTTGTCAATTCTGTAAAAGAACATTTTGTGCGCGCATTGGACTTGCTAGTCATTTAAAAACGCACTATTAACTTTATTATTTTATTATTTATTGTTATTATTATTATGGTTGAGTTTTTGGTCATCGTCGATCACGACGGACGAACATCATCATCATCACACATTACTTCATTTATTGGCTTCCCGCTAATACATTCGTTCGTCCTGTTCTGCAAGCTAAGATTTTTCTTCTACCTTACATTCGGACTCTCCGCCCTTGATGGTAAGCAGCTAGGATTTACAACCAGAGGTCCATATATCACAATGCTTGTCTACTCTAAGCGGTCGTGTGGCGATCGTAATGGCAATCGTTGGATCTTATCTGTTGAGGAAGCAGAATTTCTAAGTTCAAGTCCCGCGACTTGTGCGATGCTACTTTGACGTTCTGGAATTTTAAGTTCCAATATCGGTCCAACTCCTTGAAACTGTCTTCCCCGATTATCTGCTATCCAACGAGAAGTCTGGCTTACTTGGAGACTTGCACCGTCTTCCAATTTACAAGACTAATTTCAAACTATCTCTAACAACTCCGATCTAAAAACTTCTAACTAAATTCTAGCTATCCCGGAATCTTTCCCGTGCTGCACTATCGCTTACAGCTGACAATTTTGTAACTACCTAGTCGCTGTCTAACTCCCCGAATGTCTCGAATTTCGCATCAAATTGCCAAGTTCTCCCCAATTTAGCAAAATCTTCCCACTAATCAAAATGCTTCATACATTTCACATATTCCCATCTTTTCTCACCCGCGCATTTTATGTTCATTATACACAAAGGTGAGACCAAATTACATTAACACATGTGAGCATTATCATATTTTCTATGGGAATCGTGTATTTGTCTGGTGTCCGAAAACACATTATTGTTCTGTATAGATTGTGAAGAATGAACAATGCCTTTAGTCTGGCGATTTGGTTGCTTGTTCTCAGGGTCAGAAGAGTAATGCGAATTGACTCGCCAGGCTGTCTAGCACTTCTGCGTCATCTGTAATGGCTATTTATGCCTACGGTGGTTGTGTGACAATTTTATTACATGAGCTATTATTGGCTGGTCATGCCACGTATCGGGGTATTTCACACCGTCAATACCCTACTGGCGATGAAGGGTTCTCACTATCTACTATGATGCCCCCAGATTGTGAAGGGTTCCTCACTTTTTGTTGTGATGTGCCTACCCAACACTGGCACAATTGGAGTTAATTGATTTTGTACTACACATGTAATGTGAATGCAATGGGAGTTCATTGATAATCAAAAATAACTTACTTATATACAGTGTTGTGAGTCAGAGGAAGAGACCACACGGACGCTGGATCAGAAACCAACCAAACAGCCATGTACTGTGTTCAATTATTTTATATATGGAGGTTCTTTTTCAATGCTAATATGTTCAAAAGAATAACTTATACATATATACATTTTATAGTGGAAATCAGATAGTGACTAACACTAACAAACACAATGCGAATCCTGGATTACATCAGAAGATAACGTGGAAATATTATTTTTTTAAATATATTTTGAATATGACACTGGAAGATGCGGAATAGAGTGCACAGAACCGTAAGGCTTACAGAGTGGCAGTGAGGACAACGTTCTGTAAAGGACACATCTTATAGAAGAAAATGACAAGAGTAAAGGACAATATTATTGAGGCGTTATATCTCAATCTACCGTCGTGTTTCTCTTGTAGCAACACAATGGTCCTACTAGATTTCCAGCAGGATGTAGTCCAGAGAATAAATATGTGTTGTGCTGCCGTTTTATATCGCAAATGGCCCAATACATCCGACCTCGAAGATGGTATCTAATACGTTCAGTGTTTTTTACTAATTTCAATGAACGGTGAACTTCCATAGCCATTTCGCCGGTAGGCCAGCAGTATGTTGTAATCTGTTTATAAGCATCTCCCATGTGTGAACTTTTACGTGATGAAAGTTAATATGTTGAAATATTTGATGTATACCATGATGATCAATCGCCGACTTAAGACACGTCAATTTATACACCAATAAATGCTCTTTTCCACTCAATAATTGATTATCACACATTATTATACCGCTGTTATAGAATATTAAAAGGAAAGAACGGTAACAAACGTACTGTTACTTATTCTCAAATCACACAATGCTTCTTTCATTCGTCCTCAAACTCCTATTGATAAGCAGGATGTAGTCTAGAAAATTAAGTGCGTTGTATCATGGTTTACAACTTGGCTGTGATATCAACGCCTTTCGACTTCATATTAGGAGTCATAATATCTATTGAGTCAATAGCCTATAGAATGATACAGCCAACTCCACCCTCAAACTTCCTTAGCAAGCATGACAAATCACGGTGGTGCTATCTTGTCTCCACTTTTGCGCCCAAGTATCACATGGTAAATCGATGATTATGCATGAATCAATTCGAAAGCACGAAAACCTAACTTAATCACACGTCTTCGATACTTAAGTGTACAATTTAACCACACGAAGGTTATATAGTTATATATACTATTTCAGCACTCATATTCCCACATAGCGTTGGTTTCTTACCTTTATCCACTATGTCAACTTGTTAGTGATATCATAACCGATGAAGGGCCACTGATTAGACTGAGGATGCATCCTTGCTGTTTGTCCTGAATTACATATTGTGTTCCTACTGAGCGTATTAACGTTTATCAGATCTTGAAGCAGAATATCAGTAGTGTATGCTGCATGTAATGATACGTGGGTCAGTTGGTCAGTTGGGTCAGTTGGGTCAGTTCCGGGTCAGTTGGTCAGTTGGGTCAGTTCCGGGTCAGTTGGTCAGTTCCGGGTCAGTTGGTCAGTTCGTGGTCAGTTGGTCAGTTCGTGGTCAGTTGGTCAGTTCCGGGTCAGTTGGTCAGTTCCTGGTCATTTGGTCAGTTCGAGGTCTGTTGGTCAGGTCAGTTGGTCAGTTGTGTCTGTCAAGGTCAACAGACCAGAACAGACCATAACAGCCCCAAAACGGACCCATGGTCTGTCAAGGTCAACAGACCCGGAACTGACTCGGAACGGACCCAGTGTCAGTGAAGGTCAACGGACCTGGGGAACAATGGTCCTGTGTAAGATTTTATGACATGGTGGGAGGGTTTGTAGGTGGTACCAAGTGGTACCACAACCAATGAATGGTCACCGAAACGGGTCGAACCCGCGCGGTGTGTGGGCCCGGAGCGAAACCGGTCGAAACCGGCCGATCCCGCGTGGTGTGTGTACCCGGAGCGGGGCGGTGATATCGGCGGGGCGGGCGGCGAGGTCCCCGACCCAGACAACTGGAAAAGGGGTGGGTAATATATATATATATATATATATATATATATATATATATATATATATATATATGTGTGTGTGTGATTGTATGCGGGGTGGTGTTTTCCATTCAAATGTGTGTTGAAAATTATGGGTGTGGTGCGGTGTGTGAATGTGTGTGTTTTATATAAATATATGTACCATACTT
The DNA here is from genome assembly GCA_034231615.1 of Meghimatium bilineatum. Lineage (NCBI taxonomy): Eukaryota > Metazoa > Mollusca > Gastropoda > Stylommatophora > Philomycidae > Meghimatium > Meghimatium bilineatum. Next base: position 48,621,746 of record CM067316.1, read on the forward strand.
CAAAAATGGTCATTAACAGAAATGGATACGAGGTGGAAACATCCCTTTACAGCTATGATTGCGGGTCCGACCGGATGCGGAAAAACTGTTTTTGTGCAAAATTTCTTAAAATATGTGCATGAGATGGTGGATCCGATACCAGAGGAAATTATCTGGTGTTATGGTGCTTGGCAGGCTGCGTATGAGACCATGCCTGGTGTTAAATTTATTGAAGGACTACCAGACGTGGAGCAATGGAATGGTGATAAGCCAAGACTGTTGGTTATTGATGATTTGATGAGTGAAACGGATGATCGCGTTACTAAATTATTCACTAAAGGAAGTCATCATCGGAGTCTGAGTGTGTTGTATATTGTGCAGAATTTGTTTGGTAAAAACAAAGAACACAGAACAATTAGCCTCAACTCACACTATATTGTGCTTTTCAAGAACCCACGTGACGGCTCGCAGATTATACATTTGGCCAAGCAAATGTACCCTGGTCGCAACAGCTACGTGCAGGATAGTTTTAAAGATGCAACAGCGAGCGCGCATGGTTATTTGCTGGTAGATCTCAGACAGGCAACACCTGATCATTTGAGATTGCGGAGTCATATTTTTCCAGGCGAAAATCACGTTGTATACGTACCAAAATAAAAATATGGGTGATAAATTGAAACGTCACGGTCCAATGTTAAAAGTCCTGTGTCGGGCGAAACCAGCTGCCGTTAAGAGTATAATAAAAACGGCATCACCAGAACTCATACGTACCCTGTGTGAATGTTCCCACAATATCTTAAAAGGGCATGTTCGACTTACGATGCGTCAGAAGAAGCTACTACAGCGGCACAAGACTAATCTTAGAGTACTCGCTCGTAAAAAGACTACTGTGAAAAGACGAAAACATATTCTACAGCAAGGGGGTTTCATTGGTGTTTTACTGAAACCTGTCCTGCGTGTCTTGGGTAGCCTGTTGGGTGTATGATGGCCAAGAAAATGTTGCTGATCGATCCGCGTTTATTTGAAACTCTGCAGAGCAAATCTACGTACACACCACCTGATAGTTTAACAGATAACATGAGGGACCTGGATGAACAAATGCGAGTGGTTTTGGATCGTATTGATTTATCTAACGCTGATAAAGCTAGACTCTACCAACAAACATTACAACAGTATTTGACACGCCTTGAACAATACAAAAACAGATCACTCGGCCTATTAGACATCAAACCACCGCCGATGGTGCCTGTGGAACCACTAGCTAAAAAACCGACGCCTATGTTTCCTGTAGAACCTGTACATAAAACAGAAGACCCAACTGAGAAAATTCCAGACAAGGTCGAAGTGACGCCTGACCCACCTAAACGCAATCTCAGGAAGAAACGGAAAAGTAAAATTCCTACGCCTACCAAAACACCCATTTGGGAAACATGGTAGACGAAATGTTGGCTCGTCATTACTACAATCCTAAAAAAGCTGGTGCGTATGGTGGTGTTAGTGGCTTACAACGTACCACCAAACTTAAATCAAAACAAGTCAAAGATTGGTTAAGTCATCAGGATACGTACACTTTGCATAAACCTGCTCGGCGCCGTTTCAAGAGACGTGCTATCATAACAGGTGGTATAGACCAACAATTTCAAGCTGATTTAATTGACTTAACAAAGTTAAGAAAATACAACGATGGATATTCGTATTTGGTGACGTGTATTGATGTGTTTAGTAAATTTGCTTGGGCTGTTCCGATCAAGAACAAAACGGGAAAAGCTTTAGTCGAAGCTGTGAGTGATATTTTCAAGCAAAGGAAACCTATAAATTTTCAAACTGACAAAGGTTCAGAATTTACCAATAAAACATTTCTAAAGTTTCTTAAAGACAATAATGTGCATTTCTTCACATCTGAAAATGAGGACGTTAAAGCAGCTATTGTGGAACGGTTCAATCGTACATTGAAGGAAAAAATGTGGCGCTATTTCACTAAAAGCAACAAACCTCGTTATGTCGATGTGATAAAATCATTGATTCGAAATTACAATTATTCATTTCATAGGAGCATTCAGCTGGCACCAGTAGAAGTTAATACTGATAATCAAACACAAGTGTGGAATACTCTATATGGGGATAAACCAACAGACAGAAAAGTATATTTTAATGTTGGTGATAGGGTGCGCATCGGTCTAGGCCGACAAACTTTTAAGAAAGGGTATACACCCACCTGGACAGAAGAACTGTTTACCGTCAGTCAGATACAACCGACAACCCCTGTAACTTATACGATCAAAGATGACGTGGGTGAAGAAGTGCAAGGATCATTTTATAAAGAGGAACTGCAAAACGTAGGTGACAAAACAACTTTTCGAATCGAAACTGTCCTAGAAGAGCGCGGTACTGGAACGCGGAAACAGTATTTAGTCAAGTGGTTCGGGTATAATGCATCATTCAATTCCTGGGTGTCGGTCAAAGACATTACACGGTACTAATGGAAATTGATCAAGTTGAAGCCGTATTACGACCAGAAGAAGAAGAAAGAACGGGGAGTCGCTCATCACTCTGGGTCTTATTCGGCAAGCTGGTACCACGTTTAGAAATTGTTTTCCTCTGTCAAATGATTATTATATATGTGGTGATTGGTGTTTCATTATTTAATCTGTCTCGAACCGACCTCGACGCACCTGACGCTAAATTTTGGATTGCCTTACTGAGTAGTTGTTTGGGATACATGCTACCTAACCCAAAGCTAGGATGAGTTTTTACGTTACCTTACCCAGCAATTCTTCAATGAATATTTATCCTGACAATAACCCCAGTCATTATTTTGTCAAAATGCCACAAACTATAGAGATGAACTCGCAATATGAAGTTGGTTTAGCTGAAATTCAGTTTCCAAACACATATTTCAACGTTCTCGATAATGAGGTGTGGTTGTCGTACGTCCACCCACCATCCAATAACCTGAACGGTGTAATAACTATTCCAGCTGGTTTGTATGAGTCACCCGAAGATTTTATCTACGAACTCAACTCTAAGCTAACCAGTGCTGGTCGTATTGCGAAAATATATTACAATAAAGCCTCAAAGAGAGCCACAATTAAGATTCTCGATGAGGGAACTGAGCTTGTATTGAGTGAGACGCTGAAAAACATTTTAGCACTGTCAAAAACACGTCTGACATATGAAGACACTGATCGCACAAGTCATGATATGGTTGATATGGATCGTGACATGAAAAATGTCTACGTGTACGCAGACATTGTATCTGCCCGGTCAGTGGGTGATGCAATGGTTCCACTATTACGGTCTGTACCCATATTGGACAAGACGGCTACCTCAGTGTTTCGAATCTATGACAAACCACACTACGCACCGCTGAGTCGGTTCTCGTTTGACACCGTCGAAATCCTTTTAACCACAGACCAAGGCAAGAAGATCGCATTTACCGCTGGGACGTCAACGGTGACACTTCACTTTCGGTCACGTAAGCGTTTCGATTTTGATTAAACAATGGTTAGACACGCCACAATCCACAGAAACCCCAAACTATATGAAGAGTTTTTCTGTAATCAAGCTGGGAATGGTCTACCTGTATTTGTCGGGGGTAGACATCAAAAAGGACACGGACTAGGTAGTTTTTTTAGTGGTCTGGGTAGAATGGTGCTACCATGGTTAAAAACAGGTGGTAAAGCCTTACTTAGGGAAGGTGTGACATCTGGTTTACAAGTGGCTCAGGATGCTTTAGGTGGTGCAAATATTCGTGAATCTATGCGAGATAGAGCCAAAGAAGCTGGACAGCGCCTATTGGCTGGTGCTGTCAACCACGTTACCCAATCGGGTAGTGGTCTTAGACGCCGAAAACGACCAGCCCCACCGGGTGAACCCTGTCGAAAACGCATAAAACCAGCCGCTAAACGCCGACGAGTTCATTCCAAGAAGAACAAGACTCGAGATATATTCGGATAATGGCTCTCATTCACCCCAACTCTTGTGAATGTCTTCATTCTGGCCTTGATTTGTTTAGTGTACCACCAACCCAAACGGCTGTAGATGATGGCCAATATGTGGAAATTCATCCCCTGGCCGCCTTAGCGCCGGGGGCGCCCATCGAATTTGTTATTTTGGGGAATAGTGAAGATTACTTGGATCTTTTCAATACATATTTACACATAAGAACCAAAGTGACGCTACCCAACGGTGATAATCTACCACCCAATGTTGAAGTTGGGCCTGTGAATTATTACATGCACAGTTTATTTTCTCAAGTCGACTTCTCATTGAATGATACGCTTATCACGGCTAGCGAAAACACGTACCCTTACCGCGCTTATATTGAAGCGACTCTGAACTACGGCGATGATGCTAAAAAGGGGTATCTGTCTGCCGCCCTCTACTACAGAGATACACCGCGAACGCATGACGATACTCAAGGGGATACGAATAACGGTTTCAAAATTCGCCGCCAGCTGGCAGCCATGAGTCAGGAAATGGATATGATGGGTAAATTACATGCTGATATTTTCGCCCAAGACAGATATATGTTGAATGGTGTGGATGTAAAGATCAAGCTAACACCCTCTAAAGATGTTTTCAACCTGATGGCTACCGATGTGACGAGTGGGTACAAAAGTGTTATTACCCACGCAGCGCTAATACTTAGAAAAGTCAAACTGAATCCAGCCATCTCACTGGCTCACGAGAAAGCCTTAATGCGAGGTAATGCCAAGTACCCGATAAAACGTGTTGGTTTGAAAACTTTTTCCATTCCTAATGGGATGCTATCACACGTCCAAGACAATTTATTCTTATCGCAAACACCCACAAGAGTCGTTATCGGTTTCGTTGACGCTGGAGCGTTTAATGGACACCTGAAGAAAAATCCATTCAATTTTCATCATTTTGATCTGACGTATTTAAGCCTAATGGTAGATGGGCGCAATGTGAGTGGTAAACCACTAACTGTTAATTATGCCAACGATCAATACATCAGAGCCTTCTTTGGGAGCCTGACAGCCCTCGGTTTCGTAGGCAAGGACGCTGGGAATACCATTGACTTTAGAGGTTTTAAGCATGGTTATAATCTGTACGCCTTTGATCTGACCCCTAGCTTGCTTGATGGTGATCAATTTGAGATGGCGAAGACGGGTCCACTGGCCATTGAACTTAAATTTGCCACCGTGACAGCATCGGCCATTCAAGTTTTAATCTACTTTGAAGTTGATAGTGTTTTGGAGGTATCCAAGACCAGACCAATTCTTACAGATTTTTTAGCTTGAGAGAATGAACACTAACCAAATCTATGACATGTTAAAGCGGGATATCTGGATTCGTCGCCTCGGTTTAGTGCGAGTCGTACCACTAGATAAGTTACCAATCTACATTGATCCAACTCTGACATCAGCTTTAGTTGTCAATACAGACCCCAGTTATAGACCGGGTGAACATTGGGTGGCAATATATTACGATGGTGTTGGAACATTTACATATTTCGATTCATTTGGCTTACCACCCAGACATTCAGAGATTACCAAATTTCTAGAAAGAAATTCAGATAGACCTTATGTTTACAACCCGAGAGTATTACAAGATTTGTTGAGTTCTACTTGTGGCTTATACGTTGTGTATTTCTTAATGTTGAAAGCACGCGGTGCATCCATGGCCACTGTGTTGCGACCTTTCACCATCAAGCAATGGAAAAATGATAACCTTGTATATGCACTAGTTGGGAATCAACTCAAACAAAGAGCACGCTTACAACATTTGTGACCTAGATACTACGGCGTGCCCACGTCATGTGTCATAAATCTGCCAGCACCTGTGACCTAGAAATGTCATACTGGCGTGGGTTCATCCACGAGTCATGTTCAAGGCTAAAACCAGTTCAAACAAAGATCGCGCTTGCAACATCTGTGACCTAGATACCTCGGCGTCCCCACGCCATGTGTCATCATAAATGAAAATATTACAACACATGTGACCTAGAAATGTCATACATCGATAAATTCAGCCATGAATCATGACCCACTAGCGACCAATCAGATCGCCGCCGACCGCCGCGCGCGCGTGGGGTGCACCGGACTCCGCTGTGTGTATAAATAAGAAGCTCACTTGTTCTAAATCTTCACAACGCACTACCAGTCTAGAAGCGATATTTTCAATTCCTGTTGTATCAAGAAGATGGCTTCATCAGTTACATACTTTTCCAGAACTGCCGATATGATAAAACCATTAGGCGCTGGTGTTAATGCTGTGGCCGTATCATCCTTTAAGAAGCCGCTTATCCAGATTCGCCGATACTATGGTAATACACACATAAAGTATCCTACCAAAACAGGTATCACGATGAGTCGACAAGACTTTGTCGATCTAGTAGATCTACGGGATGTTATTCTGAATGAATTTGATAGAATTTCCTGTGTTTTTCCTACAAAACAAGCTTCAAATATGCCAGTTTCAAATACATATGACGATTCAGCGGCTGCCGTTTCAAATACGTACGACGAATCATCAGCTGCAGTTTTAAACCCTTATGAGGATTCATTCACATATGGTTGTGGTAACCTAGAGATGTATCTCACACCCGACTACGAACCTGTCTATGTACCTGAACCATCTGTATCAGCACCAGAAAAGAAAAGCGCCAAACCCAAACCAACCAAGAGACAAAGAACACAGCCCGTTATGGCACCGCTTTATCAACAGTGAATTATACAGTGAACATTCTTTTTTTCTTATTTATTTTGGAAAATGTACGTGAATGATAAATAAAAATGTTTTATATCTCTGAAAAAATGTTTCTGTCAATTATTTTCTGGTTCTCGTTTGTTTGTTGTGAGTTCTGTGTGTTTTGTTAACTTGTTACAAAGAAGCATCTGTCAAACCAAAGGGCCATGGGTATCCACAGGTCAAGAACTTATACGTTATCCACAAGCCGAGAATACCGGCTAAACACCAGAAGTTATCCACAGGTCAATAGATTAAGATCAGACCAGAGCAAGATGGCAAGCGGAGTTTATGGGGGTCAGAAAACAGACAAGAATCCATTAAGTGGTGGGTGTTAGACTCGGGAGCCATATACATTTAAAAACACACAAATATAAAACAAACAAAAAGGTTTAAACATAGGAAATACTTTTATTTACGTACTTTATATATATTTATTTTGGTATGTACCAAGGTATACAATTATGAAAATGGATTTTCATAAAATATTTCAAGTATGTATCATTTATACAGCATAAAATTATTGAATAAAAATGTACAATGTCCTAAAAAGCATACAATTATGAAAAGACCGTAAACACTTATAAAGACCATATAAGTAGGCAAAGTGCATACAAATTTCTAAAGTCATAATCAATACAATATGACATTATATAAAAATACCGACACCAAGTACGAATTTGAGAAAGGTTATATAGAAAGAGGTGTTGTTGAGACGTTATCTGGCTGTACCTGTCGTTTAATATAAAAGTAAGAAAGTGAGTCTCTGTGTTGTTCGTAAGTATACACAGCTGTCCCTGTCGTCTTAAAACCCATATTCTTACCCCCACTACTCTGTCTAGTTGTCAGAACGTCAGAAAATGTCTTTGCGTCAAATTTATTTTGCGTCTTGCTTAACCCCTTTGTCGATGTCTTGTCGTAGGGTCCATAACAATGATAAGTCTTGCTACATAACGAGACCATCCCTATACCACCATACTCGAGCTTGAATAGGCCTGGCTTTCGTTTATCGAATAGCCTCGCCTCGACGCACTGGGGGCAGTCTTTAGGCGGATCGAGCAAGAGGTCTATATGAGCATGACAGGTTTCTCTAGGGAACCACTGATCGTAGACTCGTCGATATTCAGCCCTCATACTAGGTTTAATGACGTCATGCAGACTGTCAGCTGCTAGGGCTAAATAAAGAGAGTCCGTATCCATCTCTGTCACCTCAAAATCACTCCTGTCCACGAATCTATCGAGGAAGTCATAGTAAAACTCAAGCATCCTAAGCTTGGCGTATTGGTAAACGAAAAAACCAATCTGGATGGGCAGGTCCCATTTCGTGTGCTGATACCGTGACTCAACCTCGTATAGATCAGGACCAACCTCGACCATCTTCTTAAAGTAGGGGCTATTGACCAGGGTGTCGGTAGCTGTAGGGTCCACATACACCACTTTAGTATGTTTCGCTTTATTGGTGAGGGTTTTTCCATAAGCCGCATTCCCAAGTAATTTCATAGTATCACTTGTAATAGATGCGGCTGGTGATAGATCACCCTCACGACGAGCACTGGTAACAGTATCACCAAAATGACTGAAGCATGCTACAGGTTCATACTCTATAATCTGGTAAATGTATGTAACCACTAGACCATGCTCCAGATACCACTTTAGCAGGGGTGTGGCCAACAGGATTTTGTTACCAACATAGCTCCCAATAAGCGTGCGACGGGGTGTGGTCAATAGATTGTGTTCTTCAGCGTATTTCACCATCAGTGGACCAATATCTGCCCGACTGACATCAATATTCTTAAAGATGGGTGTCATTTCTGAAAAATGTGGTTTTAAAGTGTCTGGGACGTGAATGTCACATTCCACAAGTCCAAAACACGACCCATCGACAACCGCTGCAAGAATTTGTTCTTGGGTGGGTTTCGTGTATTTTGCGTAGGATGGTTTACGCCGAGTGAATGTAGCAGCTAGAAAGTCTCTAATGTCTTTCTCTTTCTTTTTTAAGGCCTGCCATTCACATTCCCAACACTCGACCAGCAGGCCCGAACACGCGACAGACAGAATAGCCCGAATCTCACGTGTTTTGGCATACAACGCAGCCAGGGGTTTTTTGTTGACTGGGTTGATGACATGGCCTGCGGTGATGGGACAGTTGGGGTGTCCATGGAACATGCACCCATGAAATTGGTAGGCGGTGCGTTTCTTTACACAATAACCATCCACTGGAATGTTACGCTCACTCAACCGCATTTCCTTGCCGTTGAATTGAGTTATTAACTCTATGTTATTAGTGTGTTCCATCCATGCTAACCACTCCCTACATTGTATGGTGTACAGACTCCGTCTGTGTTGCTTAAAACCATCCTCCTTGGTCCGGGTGATTGTATAATCGGTGGGCATTTCCTGCATTAATGCCCACAAATAAAGAGCATTAGCGTCATACCCCTTAATGCTCTTAACCAACTTTCCACCACGAATGTTGGTTTTATCCACCTCATGGTACCTATGAAAAATAATTGAAGGACCACCGGTAATATTGTGTCGTATGATGTTGTGTAGTTCCTTTTCATATTTGGCACACAACGTAAATACGATACCGCGTGGTAGAGTTTTAAACAGGTACCTGAGGGTGATTCCAGGCACAGAGATGGCATCTTTGAACATGTCAATACCTAGGTCAGCATAGAATGAAACCTGGCTGGCCAAAGCAGCCAACATGGGAACAACATCTTTGTTGTTGTACCACTCTAGAAAATCCTGCAACGTCTTCATTTTATTGACTCGCCAGATTTTTTGGCAGTACTCATACTCTTCAACAGATATGTTGGAGCTTTTAAGCTTTGAGTAGAATGCCGCGTGTGGTGGTAAGCGTGTTTCCTTCAACTGCGCCAGGTCTGTTACATACTCGTAGCAGAAAAAACCTTTCTGCTCGACTACTTTGTAAGCCGCCAGATACTTACTGTAACTAAAGCCTGGCGCCAGGTAATTGACAACATCTAAAAATTTCAATGTGTCAGTGGCTATGCACATAAAGTTGTTATTTCGCTTTACAGCGAAGTTGAATGTTCCATTTTCACTGGGGTGGCTCAGAAAATAACGGGCGAAATATGGTTTGATCAAATTGACATCATATTTTCCCGAGTTAAACCCAATCACAGGCAGTTGGGCGAGATAACCCTCGAGTCTAGCCAACTCTTTACAATGCCCACCCATCAGCAAGGCCTGGCGTTCTGATTTAAACAGTTTTCTTAACCGTTTACCAGCGGTTTCAGCAATTTTTTCTAAATA